>VZSZ01007029.1:20891-36699 GCA_013398815.1 Ibidorhyncha struthersii | reverse complement strand
CCCCCAGGACTCCCAGGTCCCTTTCCACAGAGCAGCTCTCCAGCAGGTCAGCCCCTGACCTGTACTGGTGCATGGTGTTGTTGCTCCCCAGACGCAGTACCCTACACTTGCCCTTGTTGAACTTCGTTAGGTTCCTCTCTGCCCAACTCTCCAGTCTGTCCAGGTCACGCTGAATGGCGGCACAGCCTTCCAGCCTGTCCTTTTTACCGTGATCTACTCTGCCTCGTAGCAGGAATTATTTGAGATTCCCACTGACCACCAACGAGCGAAAGGCCCTTGAAAGCTGAGTTGCTCTAAGAAATTTACCTTTTCACTTTGTCTTCTAAATAGGTTAAGAGTATGCATAACAAACAGGTAGTTATGAGGTAAGGCTGGAACACTCACACTTTCGGGGAGCCTGAATTAATTAGGTATTGCCAGTCACACAGATGTTTCACTTATGGCCCCTGCGCTCTTAAAATTGAAATCCTGGGGGCTGTGATGAGCTCTGGGCCTAAACGGAATCTTTTGCAGGAGTGTCAGTGAAGCGATGAGTGTGCCATAGCAGCCTCTATACACATTACAGAAATATAACGTGCAGTGGCTGAGGGGAGTCTTAAGTATTCCTGCCCCAATTGCTGGGGTCTGATGGAATTGTTCCCAGTCCTGTGCACACTAGCGTATCCAGGAGGTTACACGTTGGTATTTTGTAGATATAACCAAGGTGTGCTGACAGTTCTTCTGCAAACCCTGTGGTATAGAGCAGTAAATGTTGTGATTGCTGTTGGAGATCTGGAAAGCCAAAATCTGAGAACCAGAGTCTCCTGCTCCCAGCATTGTCCTTGTTGCCTGTAAATAGAAGCACTTTCTGGCGTGCTTTGTAACTTCACCTGCTACTGTCATTGGGGGTTGTTGCAACAAAGTGAATTAAAGTTTTCAACTCCTTCTCTCTTTCCTTCTTGCCGTAGATGATACAGATGACCCAATGCAAATGAAGGTAAAGCGTCTCCACTCTGAAGAAAACGTATCAAAAGGAAAAGTGGCCAGGATGACAGAACAAAAGGAGATCCTGTCGGGGATTAGCCCTTGGGAACCAAAAAATGGCAAGAGGGGAGAGCCAGAGGCCAGCTGAACTGGACAAACCGCACTCAGCGCTTTGCCCTGCCAACTGACCTCCAAGAAAAGGGTCGTATCTTGAACGTGTTTGTTAGTGCAGTTATTTTGAATGCAATTGTCTGTGAGCGGCTTACAGGCTGTATGTTGCAGCTGTTAGGTGAATTCAAGAGGTGACTGGTCGTGATGCTTTAGTATTGTCACTGTCACAGGTGAATTCAAGAGGTTTTGACAGGACGTGATGCTTTAGTATTGTTCAAATCCACTTGCTGTTCATGCACCTGTATAAAATAGTTTTAGTGATAAATACTAGTCTTTCCCCCATGCCGGATAAATGTCAGTTGAAGAATATATGCACATTAATGTGTTCACACATTGGTGTTTAAAAGCATTATTTGTCTGTCTTGTAGAGACAGAGGTTTAGGGATTTTCAGTTAACGTTTTTTAAACTCACAGGTTGTGCTGGCAGTCCCCAGTTTGGGGAGGCAGAGCAGAATGCAGCCCGTTGTAAGGCTGTGTGTAGTTCTTATGACTTAAATGGGACTTTTATGCATTTTAAGGGTAATATTGCAGAATGTCTCACTGAATTAGGGCTGGTGTACAACTTCATTCACCATAATGCTGCATTTTGGCTAGTTCCTCTAGACCTGTAGGCTAGATATTATGTCTATCAGGTACCACATGTAAAAGTGTCTCGTGAAGTTTCACAAAGCTGGATCAGTCAATTATCTTTGTTAGAGTTGGGGTGGGGGGAGCGGAGTAGGTTTTTAATCACTGTAGGTACTATTCTTGTTTTTAAGGGCAATAAAAATGATTTCTGACATGAAAAATGTAAGGTCTTTAGAGTAATCTATTATCACAATTGGCATCCATTGGTCCTCTGTGGAAACCTGGCTGCAAGACAACTCCAGCAGCAATCCAGCGCTCCCAAACTCCTTCACTTTGAAGGCAGCTGTGGACCCGGCACAGAAGCAGTGCAGGACCCATGTGCACCAGGAGGAGGTCAAACACTGCTCCTATCGGCATCTTCCAGCGCTGCTGGTGACCTGCAGGACCTGTCAGGGAAGCGCTCAGTGGCAGCGGAGCAGCACTGCCTTCTGCTTCCGCTGTAAATACAATTGCCACAAGGACTGTCAGACCGATCCGAGCGGCTGGTTGTACCCTCCTGCTGCGCCAAGCCCGCGTGGAGCTCCTAAAGGTGCTGATGTTACTCGACATTTTAGCTCTTCAGCAAACCTCATGATTTGCAAGGATGACCAGAAGGAAGGGCCGTTACTGAATCCCTGACGAGGGGGCGAGGGCCAATGTGGTGCTTATTACTTCGGGGAAGATGACTGCTGCCCTGAAGCCTCCTGGCATCCATCCTCTTTTTAATTGGGTTCCTTCCTGCTCAAAGGGATTTATTGCATCCGTGTCTGTGGTGCTGTAGCCCAGTGCAGGTGACCACAGGAATGCAGAGCTGGTTCTTGCCTTATGTTTTAAGGCAAAGTCATTACCTTCATGTCCCAAATGGGCTGGTCTTCAGCTACCCTAAACATCTCTACCTTGGAGTGCTTTGTGTCACCTGAGCTGCATTGTGAGGCCTGGGAAAAGCCTAGTAGAGCAGAAGACAGGACCATCAGTGGCCATCAAATGTCTTTTGCTGTTCAGCATCACCTCTAACATTGTGGTGCGGGAGATGACTTTGGACATTCAATGGTCGTGCATGTGCATGCAGCCAGAGTGGCATCCACCCTAGGAGGAGAGAATTCCAACCATGTAGGTGGCCCTGGTCAGCCACCAAAGGAGCCAGGAGGATCAAGGCCTCTTTAGGACACCGTTTATTACAAATCAGCTGCAGGTCTGGTCTTTGGTTAGAAGGGACAGGGCTTGTGTCTGCTAAGGACTTGAGGTAGAAGTAGGAGCACTGTTTGAGCAGGAAATGCCAAGGGCAATCGAACATTGCTTCTGGCTGACAAAGTAGCCATGGAGAAGTTCCTGTGAAGCAGAAGGACCAAGTTTATGACCTCATGGCAAAAAGACTTGCTCAGTAAAAATGAATTACCAAAAGAGAACATTCCTTTCCATCTTTTTCACTGCTATGGGGAACTGGATCTTGGAGGCAACAGTATTTCCCAGTGGAATTGGTCAGATTTTGAGCCAGCAACATGCAGCTGGGTTTCTGCTGATGAAGATCCCTGAGTTCTGGGCCACAGAGATGAGCGATGGCGCCTTTGCTGCACGTGCCTGGCGTGAGGCACAGCTTGGCAGTGGTAATATCTGAGTTTGGCTCATCTTAAGTGCATTTACTACAGAAGAGAAGGGCCTGATGATGACTGATCTTACCCGATTTGTTTTTTTTTTTTTCTGCTCCTGCCCCTTCTTTGGCTCCCTCAGTCCTCTCCAACACGCAGAAAGCTGCTCTGTACGGCCAGGTGATATCTTTCCTCATTCTTCCTTCTTTAGGAGGCTTATCTTTTTAAGTTTACATTTTGGGGGTGGTGAGTTAGGGCTTTGGGTCTTTTCTGATCTCATTTCCTTTGGTTTGTGTCACAGCCAATGCTGCGGTGAATCATGCCATAGGTAGGCGACCAAATTAGGTCATCGGATTGCCCGCGGTGTCTTCTGCATCAGTGGGGATGTTTCTCAACCAGATGCAGAGTTTTCAGAGCTGCTTTAGACTTTTGACACAAGCGGTTTTGGTAACGCAGCTTCCTTCCTTGCTGTTAAAGAAACCTTCACGGTTCATATCATTCACTGGTTCAGCCAGCTTCACCGGTTGGCTTGAAGGGCTGAAATCACTGGCTGGAGACTTACCCTGGAGGACTCGTCCCTAGAGGGTGATGGGTGGGTCTTTGCCAGCAGTGACAGCAGAGGGCAGTTCCACGCCTCACCTCAGTAAGGTCATCTCCAAGTGTTATGGTTTGAGAAACCCACAACAATTTATTGTCGTTTAGACAATAATTCTCTTACCCAGTGACCCCTCCCCACCCAGGAAGGGGAATCGGAAAAAAAAAAAGGAAACATGGGGGTTGACATATAAACAGATTTAATAGAATAAGACTAGATAATTATCATTAATAATACTGAAGAGCCAGTATTGATCCCGATACCAATATAAAAGATACAAAGATTATACTGAGCCTGTTCTGTCTGTAGGAAGCTGTGCACTCCCAGTAGGGGACAGCAAATGTGGGACACTGCAAGCGCTGTGGATTTGGGAGGAAGGGCTCAGGGCTCCGGCACCAGGGCAAGAAGTTCTCTGGACTGCCACCATCAAGGGAGGGAGTGAACTTCGCAGTGAACTTTGTAATTTATATTGAATGTGCCGTTCATGGTATGAAATAACCCTGTTGGCCAGCTTGGGTCAAGTGCCCGGGTCTTGTTCCTCATCATCTCTGCACCCAGCGAGCTCAAAAACACTGAGACCTTGAAACCCACACACTGTAGCTGGCTATAAAGTAAATATTTTCACAAATTCAGACACTGGAGTCTTCCAAAAGTGCAGTTTTCCCAAGCATTAGGGGAGAAATGAGTCCTGTGTCGCTCAAACCAGGACAACCCCTAAGTCCTTCTCCTCAGGGCTGCTCTCCATTCATTCCTCACCCAGTCTGGATTTGTGCATGGGATTGCCGCAACCCACGTGCAGCCCCTTGCACTTGGGCTTTTCGAACTTCATGAGGTTTGCATGGGGCCACCTCTCCAGCCTGTCCAGGTCCCTCTGGATGACATCCCTTCCCTCCAGCATGTTGACGACTCCACACAGTTTGGTGTCATCAGCAAACTTGCTGAGGGTGCACTTCATCCCACTGTCCACATCACCAACAAAGATGTTAAACAGTGCCAGTCCCAGTACTGACCCCTGAGGAATGCCACAGTTGTCACTGCTCACCCCTTGGTCATCGAGCCATTGACTGCAACTCTTTGAGTGCGACCATCCAGCCAATTCCTTCTCTACTGAGTGCTCTATCCGTCAAGTCCACATCTCCAATTTAGAGACCAGGATGCCGTGCGGGACAGTGTCAAACTTTGCACAAGTCCAGGTAGATGATGTCAGTTGCTCTTTTATTTACTTTTATTTCCACTATACAATTTTAACAATCAGTTTATATTCTCACGTCATCATCAGAAAACAGGAAGACTCCAAATATCCCTTTGAAGTGAAAAAACAGCTGTAACGATATGGCTTCTGGAGCTTTAAAGAAAACGAGCTCAGTAAAGATTATAGGTCTCATAGAAAAATTGAAAGGGATCCATAAGCACCAGCTGTGGTACAAGCAAATCCCGTTCACGAGTTGCTGGTTAAGAAATATACAGAAAAGATGACAGAGGCTCCCCTCTGGGCTGAAACAACCAGGTCTCGAGGTCTTTCTCCAGACAACCTCCTGAAGCAGCTCAGGGGTTAGATCAGCACAGGTCGTTCTCCAAGAGGTGATGTGGATAGACTGTGCCTGGTCATGGTGCCTCTGCCTGGCTTCACCTGCAAGAACTATTCCAGAAAATCTCTGTCCTCAAGTGTCCCCATGCCACATCTCTCCGTGTAAACACACCATTGGCTTCATGGACACAATCATGGCAGATTCCAAAATCAGTCTTACGTTGTAAAGAAATAATAATTTTTAAAGATTATAATTTCTCTTATAATAAGGTCTGTCAGGAACCATACAGATCAGAAGATGGTCTAAACCTCTGTGGCAATGTGCCTTGAGCTATCACAGACAAGAGGGAGGGAAGAGAGGAGTGCTGATTCGTAATTAAATAAACCCCCCCCCAACTACCACAAAGTTTATTTCACATTTTAGTGGGGGGCTGCTACAGGCCACCTCACCAGGAAGACCAAGTGGATGAGACCCTCTATAGACAGAGAGGAGCAGCCTCACGTTCACAAAACTTGGTCCTCATGGGGGACTTCAACCACCCCAATGTCTGTTGGAGGGACAACACAGCAGAGCATAAGCAATCCAGGAGGCTCCTGGAATGTGTTGATGATAACTTCCTTCTCCAAGTGACAGAGGAGCCAACAAGGAGAGGTGCCATGCTGGACCTTGTCCTTGCCATTGGGGGGGGCTGGTGGGGAATGTGAAGCTCAAGGGCAGCTTTGGCTGAAGTGGCCATGCGATGGTGGAGTTCCAGATCCTTAGGGCGGTGAGGAGGGCGTACAGCAAGCTTGCAACCCTGGAATTCAGGAGAGCAGACTTTGGCCTCTTCAGGGATCTGCTTGGCAGAGTACTGTGGGATAAAGCCCTGGAGAGAAGAGGGGCCCAAGAGAGCTGGTTAATATTCAAGGATCACCTCCTCCAAGCTGAGGAGCAATGCATCCCGACAAAGAGGAAGTCAGGCAAAAATGCCGGGAGGGCTGCATGGATGAACAAGGAGCTCCTGGAGAAGCTCAGATTCAAAAAGGAGGCCTACAGAGGGTGGAAGCAAGGACAGGTAGCCTGGGAGGAATACAGAGAAATTGTCCAAGCAACCAGGGATCAGGTTAGGAAAGCTAAAGCTCTGATAGAGGTAAATCTGGCCAGAGATGTCAAGGGCAACATGAAAACCTTCTGTAGTTTCATCAGTGATAGAAGGGAAAACGTGGGCCCCCTCTGGAAGGAAACAGGAGACCTGGTCACCTGGAATATGGAGAAGGCTGAGACACTCAATGACTTTTTTACCTCAGTCTTCACCAGCAAGTGCTCCAGCCACACCACCCAAGTCACAGAAGGCGAAGGCAAAAGCAGTGTCATGGCTTAACCCCAGCCAGCAACTAGGACCATGCAGACGCTCGCTTACTCCCACCTTGGTGGAATGGGGGAGAAAATCATAAAAGTGAGAAAACTCGTCAGGTTGAGATAAAGACAGTTTAATAAGTAAAGCAAAAGCCGTGCAAGCAAGCACAGCAAAACAAGGAATTCATTCACTACTTCCCATCGCAGGCAGGCATTCAGCCATCTCCAGGAAAGCAGGGCTCCACCACACATAACGGTTACTTGGGAAGACAAACACCAGAACTCCGAATGTCCCTCCTTCCTTCTTCCCCCAGGTTTATATACTGAGCATGATGTCACATGTCATGGAACATTCCTTTGGTCAGTTGGGGTCAGCTGTCCAGCTGTGTCTCCTCCCAGCTTCTTGTGTGCCCCAGCCTACTCGCTGGCGGGGCAGTGTGAGGAGAAAAAAAGCCTTGAATGTTTAGCAACAAGCAAAAAAATTAGTGCGCTATCAACAGTATTCCCATCCCAAACCCAAAACATAGCACCCTACCAGCTGCTAGTAAGAAAGTCAGCTCCATCCCAGCTGAAACCACAACAGGCAGGGACTGGGAGAATGAGGAACCACCCACTGTAGGAGAAGACCAGGTTCGAGGCCATCTAAGGCACCTGAAGGTGCACAAGTCCATGGGACCTGATGAGTTGCGTCCACGGGACCTGATGAGGTGCATCCACAGGTCCTGAGGGAACTGGAGGATGACGTTGCTAAGCCACTATCCATCATATTTGAGAAGCTGTGGCAGTCCAGTGAAGCTCCCGCTGACTGGAAAAAGGGGAAACATAACTCCCATTTTTAAAAAGGGGAAAAAGGAAGACCCAGGGAACTACAGGCCAGTCAATCTCACCTCTGTGCCCAGCAAGATCATGGAGCAGATCCTCCTGAAAACTCTGCTAATGCACATGAAAAATAAGGAGGTGATTGGTGACAGCTGACATGGCTTCACTAAGGACAAATTCTGCCTGACAAATTTGGTGGCCTTCTATGATGGGGTTACAGCATTGGTGGATAAGGGGAGAGCAACTGACGTCATCTACCTGGACTTGTGCAAAACATTTGACACTGTCCTGCACAGTATCCTGGTCTCTAAATTGGAGATGTGGACTTGATGGATGGAGCACTCAGTAGAGAAGGAATTGGCTGGATGGTCACACGCGAAAGAGTTGCAGTCAATGGTTCGATGACCAAGTGGTGAGCAGTGACAACTGTGGCATTCCTCAGGGGTCGGTACTGGGACTGGCACTGTTTAACATCTTTGTTGGTGATGTGGACAGTGGGATGGAGTGCACCCTCAGCAAGTTTGCTGATGACACCAAACTGTGTGGAGTCGTCAACATGCTGGAGGGAAGGGATGTCATCCAGAGGGACCTGGACAAGCTGGAGAGGTGGCCCCATGCAAACCTCATGAAGTTCGAAAAGGCCAAGTGCAAGGCGCTGCACGTGGGTTGCGGCAATCCCATGCACAAATCCAGGTGGGGCAGAGAATGAATGGAGAGCAGCCCTGAGGAGAAGGACTTGGGGATGTTGGTGGATGAGAAGCTCACCATGAGCCAGCAATGTGTGCTGGGCAGCCCACAAAGCCACCGGCATCCTAGGCTGCATCCCCAGCGGTGTGGCCAGCAGGGCGAGGGAGGGGATTCTGCCCCTCTGCTCTGCTCTGGGGAGACACCCCTGCAGTGCTGCCTCCAGCTCTGGGGGTTCCAACAGCAGTAGAACATGGACCTGTTGGAGTGGGTCCAGAGGAGGCCACAGAGATGCTGTGAGGGCTGGAGCCCCTCTGCTGGGAGGGCAGGCTAAAAGAGTTGGGGTTGTTCAACCTGTAGAGAGAAGACTCCGGGGAGACCTTAGAGCGTCTTTCTGGTATTTGAAGGGGGCCTACAAGAAAGCTGGAGAGGGACTTTTGACAAGGGCATGTAGTGATAGGACGAGGGGGAATGGCTTCAAACTGGAAGAAGGGAGATTTAGGTGAGATATCAGGAAGAAATTCTCTCCTGTGCAGGCGGTGAGCCCCTGGCGCAGGTTGCCCCGAGAAGCTGTGGCTGCCCCATCCCTGGAAGTGTTCAAGGCCAGGTTGGACGGGGCTTGGAGCACCCTGGGCTGGGGGGAGGTGTCCCTGCCCAGGGCAGAGGGGTGGAACAAGATGATCTGTAAGGTCTCTTCCAACTCAACCACTCTATGATTCTGTGATTCTTTCTTTTTCCCACCCCTTGGCAGGTTGCTTGTATTGCTTTGTGAGTCAGTAAGTCAGAGAAGGGAACTTCTGTCTTGATCTGAAGGTGATGCTACTCGTGGTCATTCTAACAAAATAATAAAATAGTTTAAGTCCAGCCCTTCCTCAAAGCAGAGCCAACATCAAAGGTAGGGCAGTCTGTTCAGAGCTTTAGTGAGTTAAGTCTGGAATATTTCCTAGGAAAGAGATCCCACAGCCTCTCTGGGCCCCCGTACCGGTGCTTAGCCACCTGTGTAGTGAAATATTTTTTTTCTATCCAGTCAGAATTTCCTTTGCTACACCTGGTGCCTTCTGGCCTTTCACTGTGCTCCTCCAAGAAGAATACGGCTCTGTCTTCTCTACTGACCCTCAGTTTAGGCAGCTGAAGACAGCCCTTAAGTTCCCCTTGCTCCTCTCCCTGAGGCTACGCAAACCCAGGTTTCTCAGTCTCCGCTCGTATATCATGTCCTTCAGCCCTGGACAATCTTTGTGGCTCTCCACTGGACTCCTGCCAGTTGGCTGATATCTTTTTTGTACGGTAGGGTGGGGAAGTCACACAAAAGTGAATGCAGTGCTCCAGACAAGCCCTCACAAAAGTGATTACGGTGGGTTGACCATGGCTGGCTGCTAGTTCCCACCAAGCTGCTCTCTCACTCCCCTCCTCAGCAGCACAGGCCGAGAAAAGAAGGTGAAAAAGCTCATTTGTTGAGCTAAAGATGGGGAGATCCCTTGGCAATTATTGTCATGGGCAAAACACTTGACTTTGGGAAAGTTAGTTTAGTTTATTGCAAATTAAAATAGATTTGGGTGGTGAAAAACAAAGGCAAGAATTAAACCACCACCTTCCCCCCACCCACCCTTTTTTCCCCAGGGTCAACTTCATTTCTTCATCCCCAACTCCTCTACCTACCCTCTGCACAGAGCAGCGCATGGGTGGTGGGGAACAGGGGCTTGTGGTCAGTCCAAACACCTCTCTGCCACTCTCTTCCTCCTCAGGCTTCTCTCTCGCTCCAGTGTGGATCCTCCGTGGGCTGTGGTTTCTTCAGGAAACATCTACCTGCTCCAGCATCAGGTCTTCCACCCCTACAGCCCTCCCACTACCACAATCTGGACGTGTACAGTAGTGCCAGGGGAAATTTTGCCTTCTGATTCACAAATGTTGACAGTTTTGACTCATTCCATTGCTTGGGGAGGGAATTAATGGAAGATTATGGTCATGGAGCGAAAGAGAGAGGACAGAATACAAGAGGGTCTTTCTGTCTGTTCCCAAACAAGAACTTCAAAATCCGTAACAGGAACCTCTCAAGTAGCTTTTTAAAATCTTCATTGATAATATGATACCAAGCACCATGTTTGGCAACACAAGTGATTGTTAGCTTTTTGTCTGGGAGCCGGCAAAGCAGCTGAAACATTGGGAAGATGGGATTTGGGTAGATGTGAAGCAGGTTGTATTTCATGCGACTGAGAGCTTTAGTCCATACCCAAAGGTTTTCTTAAAATCTCACTAAATGCAAAAGCCTAGCTCTGAGGTCCTAAATTAGAGGTCAGCCTCTGTCTCACCCAAGGCTTCTGCTGACCATTAATTCTGATGACCATTAACATTAACTCTGACCGAGTTAATCTTAAAGTGGGCATCTAAAATAGATCAGCAAACTTGAAAACAGTCAATTTTTCTAGACTGGCTATACAGGACAACTAGCAGATACAGACATCTACACTGCAGGTATCTGGAGAGGCATCGGATGAGTCACTTCTGTTTTTTTTATACTAGCCATAGAAGCTCAGTCCCCATCAAAGACGGAGGATGAGCCTGTCAACACAGATGGAAGAAAATAGCTTTATCAAGCTGTTCCTCCATAAAATGGAGAGGAGTCCAATATGTGCTCAAAGTTTCATGTCACTTTGACAATTTACGGTTGGTAAAAGCAAAATTTTAACAGATTATTTTGAAAGTTTTCCCTTCCATGAAATACAGACACTGCAAATCTTGGAGTCTGTATGAATTGATTTATGCAGACTTGTCATATAAAGTAATTTATACCTCTAGGGAACTGAAGGGGAGATAGAAGATAGAGAAAAAAGGATGAGAGAGGGAAAAGTAAGTGCGGTGGGTAAGGTGAGGTGTAAAGGAGTAATGGGGTAGGTGGGTGGATGAAGGACTGAGAGCTAATCCACTGTGGAATTTTATTTGGATGAGCTAATTAGATAAGCTGGTGCCTCATGTTGGAGAAAATGAAGCAGGGGTGAAAAGGCAGACAACATCTAGGAAGGTTGTGAGTGTAGGGGATGGATGTCAGTGAACGTGTGAAGACTCATGAGCAGAAGGAGGGTAGAAAATTGGAGTAAACAGAGGTCAGAGATGTAGCGGGCTGAAGAAGTCAGTTGAAGTGGATGCAGAGAATGTACACATACAGAAAAGCAACTGGTGTCTTGTGGACTTTGAAGCGGGTGGTAAGCAGGGAAGAAGTCAGGGGAGAGGGGAAGACTCTGGGTGTGATGTGGAGATTTCATGGGGAAAGCAAGAAGAGGGGACCACTGAGATCCAACAAAAACTGGAAAGTCATGTTTGCCATGAGTGTGCATAACTCCTCCTTTGTGATGCTCTCCCAGATTTCAATGATTTGTAGGTCAGGGATTTCCTAAGGATGTTGTAGTTTGTTTGCCCAGGGATGCCTAACAGAGGTCCTGTCCAAGTGCTTGTCTAGTCCCCCCACAAAGCACTTCTGAAGGGAGGGAGAGGTGGAGCCTATTCAATGGCAGAGGCAGAACTGATTTAAGTGAGCGGTAACTGAGTATGCCTCTTAATGAGATGGCTTGGAAGAAGGAGGTTCAGTCAAATTAGAAGATATTAGTTCAAGGCAATTAAGGAATATCAGAGCTAGCAGGAAGGAGATGTAAATCCTGAGGAACAAGCAGAGTTGCTTCCAGAGCACTAACTGGGAATAAGAGATCCATATGCAGCAAATGGATTCTGGGTGAGGAAAGAGCATGGGCAGTCAGTTGGGTGGAGACAACAAATGGAGCATGAGAGAAGGCTGAGGGAAGCCGGGCTGCTACAGCCCCACAGTGTCCTGTGCACAGTGCCACCCATGGCAGGATGTGTAAGTGCCACGGAGTTAGTATGGCTTTGAAAGCTTTGCTGCCACCACTTCGTCTGAAGTGGCCAGCTGAGCTGCACGAGAAAGCCTACCCGGGTGCTGTCCTGGGGGCAGCGATTTTGATGATCTTCCTGTGCCAAAGGAATCTGGGGGAAACACACTGGAGCCTGGGCAGCTCCGTTGCGCCTTCAACTCCTGCTCAAATTTTGGCTAAGGCAGCTCATGGTAAGGCCTGCTGTACGCTGGAAGTAGCACCCTTACGTCAAAGCAAGAGCGCCATGTAGGCAGGATGGGCGGCCAGAAAGAGCTAAAGGGCGATGATGCAGCCATTGTCACCTGCAAATTGCTGTCTCCTGCAGCCATCATCTTTTGTTAGGCAGTTTACAGCGGCTTACCCAAAAAGCTTTTGAAGTGGATCCAACACTAGCTGGACTGCCAAGGCCTTCACGCTTTCCAGGGTGATGCAGGGGATGCCCATGCCATGATAGAGGAGGAAGGATGAACTCATAAGTTTTGCTCATAAGTGCATGAATTAAGACTTATGGGTTATAAGTTATGAAATTTTATGACTCAAGTGGTGAATAAGTGAATTCAGGTGATAGTCTGGGAGAAGGGGATTGAGCCCTGTTTGTCATGTTTGTTTGTTGTATTTCTTAATGAGCTTAATTTAAAATAAATTTTAAATAACAGAGTACGTCATCCTGTAAATGTGAGAGATCCAAATGGACTGTGATGCTTCTGAAAACGTGCTGGAGCCCAGCTCAATATGGATGGTGAGACAGTAACAGCATTTGTGCTTACAGCATGAGAGCTTATGTTCAGTCCTGTTTGGCATCTTCATTAACAATCTGGATGATGAGGCAGACCTCAGCAAATTTGCAGACAACAGAAAACTCGGACGAGTGAGTGATACATCAGAGGGTCGTGTTGCCATCCAGAGAGACCTCAACAGACTGGAGAAGTGGACTGAGAGGAACCTCATGAAGTTCAACATGGAGAAGTCCAAAGTCCTGCACCTGGGGAAGAAAATCTCCCTGCACCAGTATATACTGGGGACTACCCGGCTGGAAAGCAGCCTGGCAAAAAAGGACCTGGGGGCCCTCATGGGCACCAGATTGAACACAAAGCCAGCAACGTGCCCTTGCTGCACAGAAGGTGAGTGGTATTTTGGGCTGCATTAGGTAAAGTGTTGCCAGCAGGTCGAAGGAGGTGATCCTTCCCCTCAGCTCAGCACTAGTGAGGCCACACCTGGAGTGCTGGGTCCAGTTCTGGGCTGCCCAGTACAAGAGAGACCCACTGGAGAGAGTCCAACAAAGAGCCATGAAGATGATGAAGGGACTGGAGAATCTCTCATATGAGGTGTTACGGTTTGAGAAAACCACAACAATTTATTGTCATTTAGACAATTATTCTATCACCTGGTGACTGTTATAAGTTAGTGTCACAAATTGATGCGAGGAGTCGGGGCAGCCAATTAAATTGACTTATTTAGCAAGCAGCAGCAAGCAAAACAGCGCTGGGCGGCCCGGGAGTCTCACTACTCCGCCGACAGCGCGCACCCGGTTCCCGAAAGTCTCTGGGTTTATACTCTTCTTCTTCTGGTATAGGCGGTGACTTAATGGTGTACTCTGCCTTTCTGTGCCTCTTGGTGGTCGCAGGGACGAAGGCTCTATGTCTTCCTCACATCACGTACATCACGTACTCCTCGTCTTCATAAGCCCCCCTTCCCTCCTTCAAGCCCCTTTCCCAATTTATCATCATTTGTTTGTATGACCTTGCAGTTCAGCCTTGCTCGCTCAACAGGATGTTGGTTATCTTGCAACATCCTGCTAAGCAGTTGCCTTTTTATAGAACA
This sequence comes from Ibidorhyncha struthersii, assembly GCA_013398815.1. Classification (NCBI taxonomy): domain Eukaryota; kingdom Metazoa; phylum Chordata; class Aves; order Charadriiformes; family Charadriidae; genus Ibidorhyncha; species Ibidorhyncha struthersii. The sequence continues at coordinate 22,712 of VZSZ01007029.1, read as the reverse complement.
ATGTAACAATGTGACAGTTTAACTCTAGGTTTGGTGAACAAACAATACTGAGTTTATCACAGTGACCACTCCCCACCTGGAGGGGGAATAGGAGAAAAACAAGGAAACCCAAGGATTGAAATATAAACAGATTTAATAAAACAAGACTAGATAACTAACATTAATAACACTAAAGAACCAGTATTGATCCTGATACCAATATAAAAGGTACAAGGATTATACTCAGCCCATTCTATCTGGTAGAAGCTGTGCACTCCCAGCAGGGGGACAGCAAATGTGGGACACTGTGAGCACTGTGGATTTGGGAGGAAGGGAAGGGCTCAGGGCTCCAGCACAAGGACACGAAGTTCTCAGGATGGCAGACATCAAGGGAGAGAGAGCACTTCGTGCAAACTTTGTAATTTATATTGAATGTGCCGTTCATGGTATGAAATAACCCTGTTGGCCAACTTGGGTCAAGTGCCTGGGTCTCGTTCCTCCTTATCCCTGCACCCATCGAGCTCAAAAACATGGAGGCCTGGAGACCCGCATACCATAGCTGGCTGTAAAGTAAATATTTTCACAAATTCAGACACTGGAGTCTTCTAAAAGTGCAGTTTCCCCAAGCATTAGGGGAGAAATGAGTCCTGTGTCACTTAAACCAGTACCTGAGGAAATACTGAGAGAGCTGGGACAGTTTAGCTCAGAGAAGAGAAAGCTCAAAGGAATGTTACTAATATATGCAAATACCTGGAGAGAGGGTGCAAAGACGACAGTGCCAGGATCTCCTCAGTGGTGCCCAGTGCCAGGACAAGAGGCAACGGGCATAGGCTGAAATATAAGAGGTTACTTATGAACATTAGGAAACAGTTTTTCACTGTGAGGGTGACAGAGCATTGGCACAAGTTGCCCAGGGAGGTTGTGGAGTCTCTGACCTTAGAGATACTAAAAAAACCATCTGGACAGAGTCCTGGGAAGCTGGCTCTGCGTGGCCCTGGTTGAGCAGGGCAGGTAGAGCAGATGATCTGCAGTGGTCCCATCCCACCTCAGCCATTCTGTGATTCTGATTTTGTGTGACTTGGCAGCAGAAAATGGTCACGCTCACTGGTTTTGGTTAGAAGACTCATGCTGGGGGTGACACCAACGTGGACAGTGCACATCTGCAGTGCAGGTTTCCAGGGAAAGTGACATGGATTGAGGATGGGTCCCGTGAGGTGACATCCAGCGCCTTGGCCAAACATGTGAGAAAGGCTGTGGTGGCTGTGGTCCCTGTGGGGACAAGTATGGAGTCCCTTGTGGGGAGGGCCTGGCAGAGCCTCGCCTCCTGCCTGGGCTGGGCCCCGGCGCTGGGGCTGCCCCAGGCCTGGCCTGGCGGCTCATCCCCGTCCATCCCCAGGGTGACGCTGGAGGGAGGCCGGGCCCAGGGCTGCCCCCTCCCTGCATCGGGGCTATCGCTGGTGACAAAACCGGCCATTTCCAGCCTCAAAACCGGCCACTTCCAGCCTCAAAACCGGCCAAACAGGAAGTACTCCCTCGCCGCCGCCAACTACTTCCGGCATCCGCCGGAAGCGCCGCCGCCACTCGCCGCGCCATTTGCGGCCGCCCGGCGGCGCCGAGCTCCAACTTCCTCCCTCTCCCGGAAGTAGGCGGGGCGGAAGTGGCGGCCGATTGGCTGGCGCAGGGCGGCGGGCCGGATAGGGGCGGGGCGAGGGCAAGTGACGTGTACCCCGCTCCCCCGCCCCACTCCACCCCGCTTCGCTCCGCGGCCGTTGTCCGCCGTCGGTGCGGGGCAGCCCGGCCCGGGCCCTTCCGCCGCCGCGCCATGTCCAGCCGCCCGCTGGG
>VZSZ01007029.1:971-20660 GCA_013398815.1 Ibidorhyncha struthersii | reverse complement strand
TCCCTCCCTCCGGGCTCTCCACGCCTCCGCCCCGGCACGCGGTGCGCTCGCCCGGCTCGACGTCGCTCGCTCCTTCGCCCTCCGGAGTTTGTGTTTGCGCGAAGCCGGTGGAATTGCGGTGCGGTTCGGCTCATGCCGGAGGCAGCCGGGAAACGGGGAAAAGGGAGGAGGATGCGGGATACAGGGATTCAGCCTTTTACAGTGGTAGAACGGCTCTGTGCCAACCTGTTAATTCAGCTGCAGTGTAAATCTACAACTGTAGAGCCGATGTTAGCCGGGTGATGCCAACTCTAATCATGCCAAGGAAATTTCCTAGGCTGCCTAAGAGTCTGTGTTTACATTCCCGTGTTAAACCGGCTGGAGCTCAGCTGGGGCTGACTGCTGGAGTAGCACTTTGGCTCCTGATGCATTTTGCTTGTCTCTCGGGAGTTCTTTAGTTGCTGCACCTAGTCGGCGCAGAGTTTTGCGTTAGCTCGTTAGAGCCGGGGGGTTGCTGTGGCTGTGGGCTGTAGCTTTGGCACTGTGGATGCTCTCTGCAGTTATGCCAAAGGCTTTGCAGCTGGAGGGGGACCTGGTCATTGATCGATAGAGCTGTGTTTTTTAATAGAGCAGGGGGACCGTTTCCCAGCAGTTAGCGTGTCCTAGAATAATTATCTGTACTCCAAGGAATGTTCCACAATGGGTGAAAGTATTTCCATACAAAATTGTCAAACAGAAATTGTTTCTTCTGCCATTGTTGAAAGCTTCTGGATTATGATAAAATCCCAAACCATTAGGAATGGCTTGAACCTAAATTCTGGACAGAATTCCTAGCTTCCTATGCAAATGCAACATAAATTTCCAGATTTCCTTTGGGTAATAATAAAAAAGAATATTTTGTTAAAATATTCAGCTAATAAATGGATGGGATACAGCTATATAAAATAAACATAGACTACAATCAATTAATTTTGCTTTGTCCCTAGGTGTATGCTTCTAACTTATAATAAATGTTATTTTGCCATTTCCTGGATTCAGCTAAGCCCATTAAAATAAATGAAGTTGGTTCTCTGAAGTTTATAGTGGCTTGTAGTCCCTGTTTGATTTATTCATATTCATAGAAGATCAAAGTTGTGTCTAAAGTAATAGCTGGGAGTAAAGGCAGACTGAAGTGTAGCTTGTTTCTGCTGAAAGGGAATGTTTCTTCTGACAACTTTGAAGTATAATTGAAGTTTGAGCAAGTCGTTCTGTCTTTTTTTTATCTCTGCTGACAATTTTTTAGATGGCATGATCATGATTTCTGTTGCAGTAATGTGCTGGGATGCCCTGGTGGTTGCAATGGATTTGGCAAATGGTTTTATTTACTGAAAGTATTCTGTGGATATTTTTCTTAATGCAAAAATGAGGGACAGAAGATGAATTTTTAAAATACTCAGTATTTTGTTACTTGGGCCTGCTGCTTAGTAATAAATAATATGGGGTGAGAACTTTAGACAGTAAAATTGGTGTGTCTGTTCATATAAGTGAAGAAAAAAGGAATTCTTTTTCAACTGAGGGAAACGTAGGCTATTCAATATTATTTTTATTTTTCTAGCTTGATAGAGATAAATAAATAAATCTTCCTGTTTCTGTTATCTCTGCTTTCATAGCTTGCTTAATGCCATTTCTGCTGTTGAGTAGGAAGCTTTCAATATTGCCATGCAGACTACTTACCTAAAGAAATAACAACCTTTTTTTGAAGAAAAGTGTCATCTAGTTGACCGTTCCCCCTCTGAATGTCACAGAATTATTTTTTTTTATTATTTTTTTTTTTTTTAAGAAAGCTGACTACCTGAATTTGGGAGTTTCTGTGGTGACATTAGATAAGATTTCTACCAGTCAACCGCTTTTTTTTTCTTCCACAAGCTTATTGTCCTCAAATTCTGTTCAGGGATCTGCCTTATATTCAGGCCTTCGGTCATGCTAAAGTGTCATAACAGAAGAAGTATTTCCAAGTGTTAATATATGAGATTTGAGGGGATTTGTATTTGTGGGGTAGGGAAGTGAGGGACGATGAAGAGGAGAAAGAAAACTACTTCAGTAATTATGGGAAGAATCCCCAAGTACAACTTGGTGTGATTTACAGAATTCCTATTATTATTTTTTTTAGGAAAAGAAATAAACGTGTCCTTAAACTAAATTATTCTGACCCTCTTAAGAGGGCGATACTGATGGAAAGATTTTTTCACTCTGCTTAAGGAATTCTTAAAACATACTCTTCAAAGAAGCAGTGGCCTGCAGAGCAAATTAAAATAGCTTCTGGCTCTCCTCTTCATCACTCAGTAATGTACAAGAAAGCTGAAAATGCTTTATTTCAGTCCTGGCTATTTCTCTCACCTGGAAAAGGCTTTAGTGATGTGAGTTATATACGGTGAAGCATTTTCAACTTATATCTGAAAGAGCAAAAGCATCTACAAACTTTGACAATGACATCTTTCCTCCCTCTGTCATAGATCTTTGAGTAAATATGTATTGATACAACTTCTCAATCTCATCTGAACATTTCCTTTCCTTCTTTCTTGCCTATCTTTTAGCTTTTTGTAATTCTGCACTCCTGTAAGTACCTGCTACTTGTTTCAAGTAAAATAATGTTATTTTCCAGAAAACTGTGATTTTGGGGTTTCTTGCTCTTTTTGTGTAGAGCATGAAAAATGCTGCTGTTGTCTTCTGTAATCATGAAAAGCAGAATGATCTGGAGTTCAGGCAAACTGGATTTTTTAAAAAGTGTTTTCTTCCTCAGCTTATTTAAAAGATCCCGTTTGTAGCACAATGTCAAAACCATTTTTTTTAAGCCCATTGAAAGCGAGGTGAACAGTGACTCGAGGTAGAAATGAGAAGAGTGGAGGTGAGCGCTGGAAACCGGCATTGCTGCTGAAGAAAATATTCATGCAAATGCATCTTCTCTCTCATCTTTCTCTTCCTCTCTTGTTTTTTCTTGCTCCCTCTCTCTCTCTCTGATCTGCCTCCTCTCTTCTTGCCTAAAAGTTAGCGGTATCCCCTTGCTTTGACAGGTGGAGAAGCGTGCCTCTTTGGAGGTTTCTTCTGCCCTTTGATGCCTATTTGCAGTGGTAGTTAGTTTGAATGGAGGTAAGTGCCCTTTGCTCTGTAAAAGCTGTAGTGGTCCAGCAGTTCCATGGCTGTGGAACTCGCTCAAAATTTCCTTCTGAATTTGCCTTCAGAATATTAATTCTTGTGTATAGAAGAGAAGAAAAGATCATGGGATTATTAAAGAAGTGTTGCGAGACTGAAAGTGTACAACAGAGACAGGTGCTGTCTGGGAGCGCAGGGCTGATCTTCCTAATTCTGCATTATCAGCAGTGCTTGGGAGGTTTAAACTGGCTCCAAAAGTGAGTCTTTTCTGCTTTAATTAAGTTCAAACATACAAATATTTCTAATTGCTCTTTGTTTAAGCAAAAATATTTCTGTAAGATGATTACCCTTCAGTGCTGGTCCTTCTCAGCTGTCATTTCTGATTCCGAAACATCCAACTCCATTTTACTACTGAAATGTGATGGCAGCTTCCATTAGGAAGCATGTGGTATATTGCTCATGTTTTTATGTGCAGTACATTATTTTGAAAACAAAAGTATTGCAGAATTTCCTGCCCGCTGCACTGATAAGTCACGTAAATGTCTGCTTTTTCATACAGTATGCCTAGAAATGAGGCATTGTACCAAAATATTGGATGTGGGAGTTAATTCTAAGGTTACAGTGAGGAAAACCCTTTATGTTTTAGACAGACAACATGGTTATTTATATTGACCACCAAGGGGAACGTGACCCCTCAGACTGTAGCAGGAACTGTCCAACTCTGGGAGTGAAGAGCATCCTTGTGACTTGTCACTTCATGGGAAAAGGCAATGTCTTGAATGACTTCTTGAGCAGATACAACGGTGGAACGCATTAATGATATCTCCTTGTCACTCTCTTCCAAGCTGAGTTGGAAGCCCAAACTGTGACACTTCCCTGCCAGAAAAAATGCCAGTGTTTCAAAACTACTTGGCAGTAAACAGAACACAATATTGATGTCATCTGGACTGGGAAATACTCTCATGTCCATGTTCTCAATGCATTTATTGATGTAGAAAGCCAATGGGACGGAGCTAGAATGCTCTTGGTGACTGAAAGTGGAGGTGGCAGCCTTGCCTTTTAATCATTCAGGATCTGATGTGAAGACCATGAAACCTACTTCCAGTTCATTTGGTCTCTTCTTTACTAGTGAGGGAAACTCTGTTTTGATCTTACCTGTCTCAGCATGCAGTGTTGCTTCTGCAGTGCTTTGGGCATCAGATTGTTCTTCTGAGAGTCGAAGAGTTCTTTGGGGAAGATGCCTGCGCATGGGCAACCTCACTTGAAGTGGGAAAGATTCTCTGTCTTGCAATGGACTTGAAAAATCCTGTCATTTGAAGCAGTCACAACTAACTTGTTATTTGACATGGTTCTATCTGTTTCTTTGCTGGTTTGAGTTCCTATCTTCATCTGAAAAAAGCTGTATTTACTCTTCAGATTCCACTGGTGCTGTTTCCATGTATTCCTCCTCATTCTTGAAACCTTTTCTTTCCTAGACTTAGACTTCTGTTCGCATAAATATATGTACCTTGACAGAATTTGAAGTTGGGTTTTTTTCCCCATCTCTTTGAGGATGACCATCTTTGTAGTCTGTATCTGCCTAAAGAATGAGCGGAGAGGTGAGATGTAGGCATGAGAGGTGGTCATCCTGTTCTACAAACTAAATGTATTCTGCATCTTCATTTCTTTTTTGTATGTATGTGTCTGAAGTAATTTCTGCTTCCATCTTTTAATGTGACTAATCTGCCCGCATTTTCGTGAAGCTTTCCTGAAATTCATACTTCGTAGCACTAAGTAGGGATATTAATAGTAACAGGGAGATGGGAAAGCAAAACAATACGGCTTTTCTGTGAAATTAGGAGATAACGTTTTTCTTTTCCAGAATGAAAGGCCTTGTAAGTAGAAGAGGAGGATAATGTAAGGTGTTTTCTTGGGTCTTTTAACTTATTTTTATCTGAAAAGGATGCCATTTCTTGCTACTCTGTGGTATAAAAGTTGGACATTATTTTCAGATACTCTGTGGTATTCTGAAATGTGAACCCAAAACATACACTAAGTAGGTCAGTATGTTTTTTGCCAGTGAAGTTCCTGAAGATTAGATCTGGCATTTTTCAGTAGTTAATCTGCTTCGAAGGCGTAGCAGTGCTGGGTATGCAATTCACTGATGCACATTAATTAAAATATCTGTGCTGTGTTCACTTACGCTATCTTTCGTTTTTCTTTTTCTTTTTTCTTTTCTTTGTTTTGTTAAGCATTGCAGGCTGTGTGTACCGAGTAGTTCAGACGACGGGACCAGATGGAAAAAACCTTCTGAAATTACTTCCAATTTCTAAATCTTCTGGAAGCTTTGTGCCAATAGTTCAGTCTTCAGCCATGCCAAATAATTCTAAAGGGAGTATTTCTACTCCAGCCCATCTTACTTTTAAGACACAGCTTGGCAATACTACTGCACCTTCATCTGTTAAGATACCTGTTTTTCAGTCTCCTACTCCTGGAAAGATTATTCTTACAAGGACATTAGACAAACAGGAAAGTGTTAGGGCAGGTTCTGAAAAAGAAAGCTTAATTCCAAAATCAGCTGCCAACATCCAGAGCAGTTGTGTTTCAGTTGATAGACTGTCTTTGCAGAACATTGCTGTTAGAAGTTCATCTAACCAGAGTAACACTGCGTACATGTTGGTAAACACAGCAAGTCTTCCAGTTGCTGTGAAGTCTCCAATACTGCCCTCTGGCCACCACCTCCAGATACCAGCTGATGCAGAAGTGAAATCTGTGCCAGCTTCTTTTCTACCACCTGCAATACAGCAAAAAATACTTGCGGCTGCAGCAACAAATGTGTCTGGAGGAGCTGACACTACAAAAATGCCAACTGTTATTTATGTGTCACCAGTGAACACAGTGAAAACAGTACTTCCCAAGTGTTTGCAAGCCATTTGCCCAAAACCTGGCACAGAAGTTTCAAAAACATTAATAGTGACAGCTGTGCAAAAGGGAAATAGCTCTTCTCCTGAGACAGTAAAGTCTGATGGTCAGCAGTGCCAGCAAACTCCAATGAAATGGATTGTGCAAGAAAATCCGCAGTCGACAGCACCCTGCCTTATTCCTGTAAAGTCGTCAAATAATGTGGCTTCCAAGATCTTGAAAACTTTGTCAGACATGAAGAATGTGGAAGTTAACTCTGCAAATATTTTACCGCTCTGTTCTAGTGGTCCTGGTGGAAGCCAAACAAAAATCACACCTATTAAAGATAATGCTCTGGTCATGTACAATGGGAAAGTCTATTTGTTGACCAAAAGAGGCTCTGATGTTCTGTCAGCCCAAGCTGACAAACAAGCGTCTTCCTCTTCTGATACTTCGCTTAGAAAGGAGACATCCAAGCTAATTGATTCTACTGCAGTCAATAAAATAACCAATAAAGTAGTGAATCTGGTATTGTCAAAAAGCAAAGGAATGATGCTCTCTCAGAAAGATCCAAAACCATGTACAGACTCCAAAAATTCTTCACCAACTGGCTTAAGGAATGACTTAAAATCAGCACCTGCAGCTCTGGTGACACCAAATGTTAATCAGCAGAATTCCACTGTGAACCAGAGAAAGAGTTTGCCCTTCACGGAGAGCGTTCCAAGTGGAGTGACCCCTGTTACAGGAGTAGGGACACAGGAAAATGTGTGCCAGAATGGCAAAGAAAAAATTCATTCCCCCAAAGCAGCAAGTGCTGTTTTACCTCAGTCTAAGCAAGAGTGTGCTTTCAGTGAAGACTGGCAAAAGGTAACTCTCTCCAATAAACATGCCCATCTCCGTCTCTGCTAAATTGTTATATGGTCCTGGTTCTATTTGAATAAAATGGCTACTAAGAAGTTCACGGATTTTTGTAACCAGGTATCACTGGAAATGCTGGTCTGAAGTGTGGTTCTAATCAATAAATGATCTTTATTTTTCAGTAAGATTGCACTATGCAAGTGAGAAAATGCATAAAGAAAAGAAAGGGGCAGGGAAAAGATGACTTTTTATTTCCTTACAAGATAAATTGTCGGTAACAACTGAAACTATAGGGAAGTTGTTCATTGTTTGAGCTCTGGGAGCTGTCTGCTCTCTAGTGGTGTTGGTGCCACAACCTGACAGCAGAGCCATTGACTGTGTTGGAGGTGTGATGTAAGGCAGAGAACTTTTCAGCTCCACAAGAGGAAAACAAGGTGGAAGAGCAGGGTTTGTCCTCCAGAGACAAACTCTGGTGTTGTGCTAAGTTAGCTCCAGTCTCTGCTAGCTCAGACAGCCAAAGGCAGGAGCGGTGGTTTCTCGCTTTCATGCCATGGTGGGGAGGGGTCCACCTCCTTTGACTCATGGTTTCATGTCAGGCAGAAGAAAATCCTGAGATCTTTGATGGCTTTCCCCCTTCATGCTGGGCCTATAGATTCTTTTAAGGTCATAAGGTCGAAAATATGTAAAAAGTCCTTGGCCTGAAATCCCACAAACTCAAACATGAAGTACTGTAGGTCAAGTTTTCACTTGCTTAAGAGGCCAGAATGAATTTGCCTCCAGATAAAAAAAATCATTCTGAAGCTAGTTTATAGTTGCTTGTGTTGACAGAAGTGTCACCTAAGCATATTTGTGCAAATTTTAGACATTTAATCATTGCAACAGGCTGTAGGGCCTCTATTTTGATTGTTCCTCACCTGGAAAATGGTTAAAATAGACTTTTTTTTCCTTCAGTGCTATGTGATGCCAAGTTTTAGCACTCTCATTTGCTTTAACCTCTGTGAAAAATAGCATATCAAATGTTTGCCGCTTTTAGTCTGTAAATTTGCAATCCCATGGATTGCCAGACAATCCTGATGTGAGACTGAACTTGAAGATCAGAAAGAGCTCAGGTTATAATGAGGTTAGATAGGAGGGATGGCTAATAGCGCTTTGTTACCGTTATCAACCCCAATGCAAATATGAAATGCATTCAGTGGTCTGAAAGTGACTGTAAAGACATTGTCTGATCTTCCATCATCTTGCTTTGGTACTTTGAAGTTTTAGAGCAGGTGATTCCCTTGTTGCTTCTTTTTCTTCTGTGGTTTATTAGTTGGACTGTGCGTTTTCTGGATGTTCCATGTACTTGGGGTTTTAAGTAACTAACAAGAGTGTTAGATCTATGATAATATGTGTATAATTTATCAAAATTGACTTATGTGTCTTAAATGTAACTCTTGCAGAATGACAGATGAAACAAATGTTCACTGTCTTTCTAGTAAATAATTTTTAGTGTATGTATATGGAGAGAGAGGAGAGAGAGAGTAAGAGAGTGTGATTGATGGCACTCTCACTGTTTCTGTATTTCAGATCCAGTGTGAAAAGATGGATTCACCGGGAAAGGTTGTTCAAATCAAACAGCAAGAGAAACCACATTGGAAACAATACTTGAAGTTAAGGAAAAAATTTGGTCTCTCTAAGGAGGAGAGAGTGTACCTTAAGAGAATACCATTAAGAACCTCCTATGAGAAAACTGAAGAAAGCGTTTGTTCCAGTAACAGCTTGAAAAGGACAAATGATTCTTGCAGTTCATCATCGTTAGATGTGGAAATAACAAATCAGCATCAGGAAGGTGTTGAAGAGGAAAAGGTATCTTGGCATCTTTCAGTGCTAAAACGTGTACTGAGACACATTCAGAAAGCAGCATGTGTATAGTTGCTACAGAGCTGCGTGTATATTTGGACCCTCCCACCTCTGGATTCATCAGGGCAAGTCAGTAATTGTTACGGTCCTTGAGAGAATTGTTCCTAGAACTTGTTTGTGTACCACAACAGAGTTGTGCGATTTCAGTATGACTTGAGTACCATCTAAGAAGTCTTTCTCCTTTTGGGTTCCACTGGAGGAAATTTGAAGAAATTTCAACTGCTTTGAAAAGGACTAGACTCCCTAGTGGTGGTTGAGTCAAAGGGATGGTTTTTATTGGAACAGAAACCACACCTCTGTATCCTGAGTTATATTTAGCCTTCTGCAAACAATTGTGTTTATCCAGTAGTGAAAGGATATAAGCAGAATAATAGAAGAATGATTTCTTGTGAGGCTTTACCCTTGAGTTTGAACTCAGTCAAGTGCCATTATTTCAAGGCACTTCAGTCACTCCCATAACTAGGTGTGGCTGACTTCCAAAGAAAGATATCCACTTAGTCAGGTGTGGTTATATTAAAAGAAATTTACCTGTGTACCCGTCTGATCTTTAGAGTTACAGTTGTCTTTATAAACTTAGTCCTTTGTCATTGGCTAGGAACCTGCTTGGGTGCTTCTGGATAGGTTCCCTTGATGTAAGGACTTCCATCTTAATGCATTAAAATGATTTTATCCATCCAAAGTAGTTCTGTTCAGCCACAACGTTCTAAATTTTCTTTTGTATGATTCTACCCAGTCAAAGTTTTTCTCAGGTTTTAACAATTCTGTGTTCAGAGCCCTGCTTTGAGCAGCTCTACTGGCTACTCTCAGTAAAGTACATTAACATTTAAATAACAAAGCAGCTGGGAGGAATGCAGTCTTGTAATGGACATTACTGCTCATGTTTGAGCTTTTTGGAAATGTAAACATGAAGAATTCTTCCATTTTGAATTTTCCTGTCAAGTTAGATAGAAAGTTTTTGTCTTACGCTACAGTTAAAGAACCTAAGCAGCAAGAGGAGATGATAGGTATGCACAGGAAAGGCGGAAGTGCACTGTTGACTAAGGAAGGAGTTTAATGTTCCGGAATTGTTAACTGGGAATCTTTGCTAGAAGAATACTCAACACAGAAGTATGTTTGCTCAGATTGCTAAAAGAAACATCTTCCATATAGTAATTCTAAGAAGCTTGCAACAAATAACTTGTAATTTGTGCTTAGTGATGTTATAAAGTAGAATGATGCTCAGTTTAACAGGAGTATATTTTGTATTTTTCTTGACTGTACAGATAATTGTGGATCTGGAAGAGGATTTGACTAAGAAAAGAAAAATCAAATCTCCGCCATTGTCAGACAGTGCAAAGAGAAGGAAAACTTCAGTCAAATCAACCACAAGTCCAAGTTCAGAAAATACCAGCTCAAGTTCCAGTGTATGTAACAGAAGTGTTTCACCTCCACCAGTCTTATTGCAGCAAAGTATTACGTCGTCTCTAGGGATGGACTCTGAGCAGGACCCAGACTCTCAAGATAGTGACGTTACAGACTCAAATATTCCAGTTTTAGTGTCTTGTGAAGATGATACTTCAGTTCTTGAAGGTTCTTTCAGAGATGATGCTTTCCCTTTGACTCCCCCAGACTTGGATGAAACAATACGGGATGAAAAAATAAAACGACTTAAACAGCTCTTAAGAGAACGAGAAGCAGCACTTGAAGAGATGCGTAGAAAAATGCAGCAAAGCTGAAATACTGAAGCTGGTGATCTGGACCTTACCCATCTTCCTTTCAGGGACTTCAAAGAAGAAATTCCTTGTTTAAACAAATGTTAATTTTTCTGGTAGCTAGAAGATCTTAATGAGATTTACAGTATGTGTGTATTTAGAAAAGTATAGGTTTCTTGTTAAATACCAGAAATAAAAGACTTGGACCATCAAATTCTGCTTCTGGATGTTGTATGTATCAAAGAATGCAGAAGATGGGCATTTTTATTAGTGTATTCTCTATATTTTGAATTGAGGGGGTTCTGTATTAGTCCTAGTAAATAAACTTTCCCGCTTTGGAATTCCATGGCCTATATCTTAGAAATTGAATGTAAATTGCAGACCCTGACTGTAGATATTTTTTTGTTTCCTAATGTTTTATAGTGTATGACAGCTTTTGTGAATTCCTGAGAATTGTCATAAAAGGTCAATGGTCAGTGTTTAATAAATGCTATTTAAGTGATTTGGAAATTAGACTTTAGGCAGTAATAATGCAGATATTTGTACAAAAACTCTTATGGATGTGAAGATGGAAGCAGTGGAAACCCCTGCTGACAATTACCTAGATATGTGTTTCTTACTGTTATTGTTGTCAGCCTTTATAAGGCCTTTGTCAGCTGTGGAATGTTGAAGTTTGGTTGTGGGGTGATTTTTGGAGTCAGAGGTATGGTTTGTGTTTTTTTTTTTTTTTTTTTTTTTTTTTTTAACAGAATTATGTTGAATAATAACTTGTTGAAGCAAAAAAAAAAAAAGCATATTTCTTTATCCAGCTGTGCTATCTTTAGTAATTCTTGATGAGTATCTTTTCCATTAGTTTGTTCAGTCATTATTTGAACATGTCTCTTGCTACCGTCATTTGATGCTCCCTTAGTTCTGCATTGTAGGAGAGAATGTGCACTTAAACTGTTTTTGCCATCATAATTTTTATACATCTTTGTAGTGTGTTTTCCAGCATATTCTGTCATGTGTTGTGTGGATGCCTTTCACCACCCTCTGTTGTCCATATCATCGAATCTTGTAAGGCCCTTCTGCAGTTCTTCAGTCTTTATTGTTACAGCCATGAAAAACTGTTTTGCTGGCAGAATTTGTCATGTTTTTTTCTTGTCCATATATGGTTATATTCAACATCTCTGATCCCTGTAGAACTCCATTACTAATTTCTGTTCATGGGAGACTATTTGATACTATTCTTATTTTCTGTATTTTAATCAAATTTTCATCTGCAAGGTTTTTCTCTATTATCACGTGGCTGCCTAGTGTATCTGTAGGGTTTTGGCAAAGGATGTTGCTTTGGAGGCTCAACTTTGCAGAGTGTGGTAGACTGTATCAGTCCTATGTTCCTTATTAATATACCTCTGGACAGTGTGAAAAACTCAAGTGGATTAGAGAGGCAGGACTGCCTTTTACAAGGGAAGAAAAAGATGGTCCCTGCTCTGACGAGCTGGAGGTAGACCAAGTGTAGGAGAAGATGATACACCGCACACACAATGGTGGGTGAAGAAGGAACGTATGTGATGGCACTAAACTCTTTGATGGTTGAGGTTACTGTATAAGAGGCAAGTGTCTGTGATAGCACGAGCAAATATGGGTGATAATATCATGGCATCCACTGCGCATGGAGTGAGTGTTTTGGGGCAGAAACCCCATAGTTTAGCATAGGGAGACACTTAACGAAGGGCTGATGCACAGCGGAGACAATGATGTGAACAAATTGGGCTTCATGACCTACGCTATTCTGCAGCCCAAGTATTGCAGAGCTAGGAGCACACGCAAGTCGGCTGAGCACCTGAGGAAGGGACCGTGTTCGTTGGACCAGTGACGTTCATCCTGTAACCTGACGGTGAGCCCGAGTTGCTTACGGAGCAGGTGTGCACAGTTGCTGCGTGTCCTTTATCAGTAAATGTGCAAAGCAAAGAGGCTAATTTATGGGAGATGATTTTTTTTTTTGTGCAGACAGTGATACCTGTGAGGAAGATGGTCTCATCGGTGCTTGTTCCAGAAAGTGTGGAAGAAGTGTAAGCTCGGCCAAGCCTGCCTGTCAAATCTATGCAGTAGTGAGGAAGCAATCATTTTGTGTGAAAAGGGAGAATATTCCCTACACGTATCGGGTGTGATGGGTTGACCCAGGCCAACTGCCAAGCACCTACCCAGCTGCTCACTTGCTCCCCTCTCTGGCAGGATGGGGAGAAACTAGAAGGCAGGTAAGACTTGTGTATCGAGATCAAGACAGTCTTACCAGGTTAAGCAAAAGCTGCATGCAGGCAAAGCAAAATAAGGAATTTAATTACTGTGTCCCATCAACAGGCAGATGTTTAGTCATTTCTAGGGTCTAAGCATGCATAATGTTTACTTTGGAAGACAAATAATGTAACCATAAACGTTCCTGCATCGTCCCTTCATTAAGCTTTCACTTGCTGAGCATGACATTGTATGGTATGGAACATCCCTTTGATCAGTTTGGGGTCGCTGTCCTGGCTATGTCTGTTCCCAGCTTCTTGTCCATCCACAGTTTACTTGCTGGAAAGGATGCAGAGTGAGAGAAAGGGAAAGCCTTGATGTCATGCAAGCACTGTGCAGCAATAGCCAGAGTGCTGGTGTGCTGTCAACGCTGTCTCCCTCACAAATCCAAAACAGCACTATGCGGGCTGCTACGAAGAAAATTAACTCCATCCCAGACAGACCCAGTATGATGGGACGGCAATCTGAAAGGAGATAGCAGCAGCCTTGTCTTGTATCTTGCTGCAGGCAGTGGTTGTGATAGTCTCCTGACAGACATCACTCACCTAACTGTCTTCGGACAAAGGTCTTTATTTTCCAACGATCTCCGAAGAAATTAATGAAGCTGAGTTCACTTGCCCCAGGGTAAGGGTTCCAGGTTTGGCATCCTCCGACGCACCACATTCTTTCTTCCAGAACCTCTTTTACCCTAGCAAAGCAGTCCGTTGGCCTGAGTTTTCTCTAGAGACAATGATAAGGTACTGAAAATTCAGAGAAGAATCCTCACTGCAAGGTTTTGAAGAAATGTCACCAGTAGGATTTGGTGGAAAAAAAAGTAGGTGATTTCCTTGCGAGCTAGTAATGGAAAAAACTCGGTGCAATTCAGAAAGACAAAGCCAAGCCATCGATGGAAGAGCGTGAGCTTTTGTCTGTCTTGGAACAACATCAATGCAAAGTTGAAGGGATCACCAAGAGCCAAGAGAAGCCACTTGGTGTGCTGATGTAGGAAGGTTGCGCCAACAGCAGGAGCAAAGCGACTTCCAACCGCCAAGGATCATGGAGGTGGTTGGAACTGCTCCTCACCCAGACACGTTATCTGTAGCCCTGTAGTTTTTCTGCAGTGTTCAGCCTTGAAGTCCTACAATCTGTTAAGAATTTCTTTGTGACAGAAGAATAGTTACAGACCACGCTTGCTCGGTTAAGTACATAGCAATATGAAAACCATGGATTTAGGCTATGAATTAAAACTATACTTTCAAGCAACGATTCAGGAAGAGTCAGTGGAAGACCTTTTAGGAATTTCTGGGTCCAACGAGCAAAGGTGGCAGCGAGTGCTGGACGAAACAGATTGGGAAGCAAAGACAATACTGGGCCAGTTGCCAACATCAGCGTAATCTGGTGACTTGGAGTATCTGGCCAGAACTATCCATGCGCAACAGTGTTACATTCCAGCTGGAGGACAACCCACTGCAGCACCAGTGTTTCTGTATGAGGATACGAATCTTCACCGCGGTCTGTCCCAGCCATTTAGCCCGAGAGGCCACCTGGAAGCTGGGCACCCTGAAGTCCATCAGGTCCAGTTTCTTCCTGGCAAGCCAGCAGTCAGCTGCTGGGGGTGGAGGTGATGAGTTAATCTGAGGCTGCTTCTCATTGGAGATATGCAGATTCGGTTTTCAGACTGTTTTGGGCAGTGTGGAAGTGACTGAATTTCCTACAGTTGTGTGATTTGATTGGACAAATTGTGACTGATTTCCAATGGCACGGTTGGCAGCGGGAGGCTGAATTGGCAAAGCCCTGCCATGGGAGGCGCAGTCCGAGAGAGCTTCTGGCAAATGGGAAGGGAGATGGCACTGCTTTCAAAAGCAGAAGCAATCAGTGCTGGATTAGTCTGAAGATCCATCCAGCCCATCATCGTGTCTCCAGCAGAGACCAACATGGGAAAGGGAATCAGGCTGGACAGCAATAGTGGATGCCTAGAAAAGGGTACAAAGACATAGTGATTGTACGTGAGGCTTCACTGTTACTTTTCATTTTCCATCTACAATAGCTCTGAAAAAGACATGGTAGCTTTATGTTTAACACCCCTTGTTGTTTTTTTTTCCCCTCTGTCTGTTACATTTTTCTATTAACTTTGTGAGGTGAGTGTAACCAGTCCTCAAGTCACCATGTCCGAGCAAAAAATGATTTTCTAGATCTTTTTTCATCTTAATCTTCAGTCTTTCTTTTCCTAGACTGGGAAATGCTTTGTTGGTGTCCTCTGAACAGAAACTATCTTAAACTTTTAACCATCTTTCTTGCCCTTCTCCATAGCTTTCTAGTTCCACCATAATCTTTCTCAGATGGATGGACCAGAACCACTATACTGATTAAAGTGTCATTACATCATGGAGTTACAGTGGCATTTTGATGTTTTTTGTTTTGCTCGCTCCCTTCTTGTATTCCAGGGCTCTTTACTATTGAGCTGATACTGTTGTGGACTGATCTACTAAATTTGCTGATCTCTTTGAACAGGAGAGCTCATTATTGTGTGTGGAAAGATGAAGGTTTTCATTCATCTACACTGAATTTCAGTTTGTTTTATTGTTCAGTTATTTGGTGTTGCGAGAACCTTCTGAGGCATTTTCCAGTTCTTTTGAGAGCTATGCCAATGGCAAATGTTGACATCTTGCTCTTCACCTGCTTTTCTAAATAATTTGTGAATATGGAAGGGTACAAGCTCCAGCAGAAGTATCTGGGACTTCTTCCTTTTGTTGAGAAACTGACTGTTGAATAGCATTTCTTCTCTTTAAAACCAGCTATTTATACAGCTGAGGACAGTCCCGCTTTTGCCATTGGCAGCCTCATTTCTCTGAAACTATGGTGAAAGAAGTTCATCCCACTGAGTTGGCAAGGAATGCGGCGGCGGCAATGGTAAGTTCTGTGACAGGGCACTAGATTGAGGCGGACAGGGCATTCCTGGAGCCAGGGAAACCCGGGTAAGAGCAGAGAGCCCTGCCAGGAGCCGGCAGCTCTTGTGAGGGCGGCTGACACAGTTTGGGCCTCGCCAGGAGCAACCGCGGGAGATTTAAACGGCCCTTGGGAGTGCGAGCGGCCAGGAGCGCTGCCAACAGTACATGGCACATCAGCCAGGGTGTGGCGCATCAGGCAGGGCTCGCATGACTGGAATGCTGTCATGGGTGGCTACGGACTTTTGAGGAAAGACAGACCAGCGGGGCGAGGTGGTGGAGTTGCTCTTTATGTGAGAGCGCAACTGGAATGTATTGAGCTCTGCCCAGGGGTGGATGAAGAATGAGTCGAGAGTTTACATGTAAGAATTAAGTGGTGGGCTAATGTCGGACACACTGTTGTGGGTGTTTACTACAGACCACCGAATCAGGAAGAGGAAGTCAAGGAGGCCTACACAGCTGGAAATAGCCTCACAATCACAGGCCCTGGTTCTCATGGGGGACTTCAACCACCCCGATATTGGCTGGAAAGACAACACAGCCAGGCACACACAGTCCTGGAGCTTGCTGCAGAGCATTGAGGATAACTTTTTGACACAGGTGGTGGAGGAGCCAACGAGGAGAGGTGCACTGCTGGACCTTGTGTTGACAAAGAAAGAAGGATTGGTTGGGGATGTGAAGGCTGGGGGCAGCCTTGGCTGCAGTGACCATGAGATGGTGGAGTTCAGGATCCTGCGTGGAAGAAGCAGGGCAGTAAGTAGAATTACAACCCTGGACTTCAGGAGAGCTGACTTTGGCCTCTTCAAAGACCTACTTGGTCTACCAAGAACCCTTGGGTCCTTCCCATGGGTTAGGGCTCTAAAAGATAAGGGAGTCCAAGAGAGGTGGTTAATATTCAAGCACCACTTCCTCCAAGCTCAAATTCGATGCATCCCTATGAGTAAGAACTCGAGCAAAGGAGGCAGGAGACCTGCATGGATGAGCAAGGAGCTTCTGGGAAAACTCAAATGGAAGAAGCAAGTTTACAGAACATGGAAAAAGGGACCAGCCACTTGGGAGAAGTATAGGGACGTTGTCAGAGTGTGCAGAGATGCAATGAGGAAGGCTAAGGCCCATTTGGAATTGAATCTGGCAAGGGATGTCAAAGACAAGAAGAAGGGCTTCTTCAAGTACATCAGTAGCAAAAGGAAGACCAGGGAAAATGTGGGCCTGCTGCTGAATGAGGTGCGTGCCCTGGTAACAGAGGGTACAGAGAAGGTGGAGTTACAGAATGCTTTCTTTGCTTCAGTCTTTACTGCTAAGGCCAGCCCTCAGGAATCCCAGACCCTGGAGGTAAAAGAAAAAGTCTGGAGAAAGGAAGACTTTCCCATGGTTAAGGAGGATCAGGTTAGAGATCAGTTAGGCAAACTCGACACCCACAAATCCATGGCCCCCAATGGGATGCACCCACGAGTGCTGGGGGAGCTGGTACGTGGTGGCCTTATCCACCATAAGGAACTGGCTGAATGGTCGCAGTCAAAGAGTTGCAGTCAACAGCTCGATGTCCAAGTGCTGAGCAGTGACGAGTGGCGTTCCTCAGGGGTCAGTACTGGGACTGGTATTGTTTAGAATCTTTGTTGGCAATGTGGATGTGGGATTGAGTGTACCCTCAGCAAGTTTGCCGATGACACCAAGCTGTGTGGAGTGGTCGACGCTGAAGGGAAAGAATGCCATCCAGAGGGACCTGGACAGGCTGGAGAGGTGGGCCCATGCGAACATCATGAAGTTCAACAAGGCCAAGTGCAAAGTCCTACATCTGGGTTGCAGCAATCCCAAGCACAAGTCCAGGCTGGGTGGAGAATGGATGAAGAGCATCCCTGAGGAGAAGGACTTGGGAGTGTTGGTGGATGAGAAGCTCACCATGATCTGGCAATGTGTGCTGGCAGCCCAGAAAGTCACTGGCATCCTGGGCTGCATCCCCAGCAGCGTGACCAGCAGGGCGAGGGAGGGGATTCTGCCTCTCTGCTGCGCTCTGGGGAGACCGCTGTGCAGTGCTGCCTCCAGCTCTGGGGGTTCCAACAGCAGTAGGACATGGACCTGTTGGAGTGGGTCCAGAGGAGGCCACAGAGATGCTGCGAGGGCTGGAGCCCCTCTGCTGGGAGGACAGGCTGAGAGAGTTGGGGGTGTTCAGCCTGGAGAAGAGAAGGCTCCAGGGAGACCTTAGAGCCCCTTCCAGTCCCTAAAGGGGCTCCAGGAGAGCTGGGGAGGGACTTTTGATCAGGGAGGGGAGCCATAGGATGAGGGGGAATGGTTTTATGCTGAAAGAGGGGAGATTTAGATGAGATATTCAGAAGAAATTCTTTACTCTGAGGGTGGTGAGCCCCTGGGGCAGGTTGCCCAGAGAAGTTGTGGCTGCCTCCTCTCTGGAGGTGTTCAAGGCCAGGTTGGGCGTGGTCTAGTGGGAGGTGTCCCTGCCCAGGGCAGGGGGGTGGAACTAGATGATATTCAAGGTCCCTTCCAACTCCAACCATTCTATGATTCTATGTTATTGCTAAGCTACTCTCCACCATCCTTGAAAGGTCATGGAAAACAGGAGAGATGCCTGAGGATGGGAGGAAAGTCAATGTCACTCCGATCTTCGAAAAGGGTAAGAAGGAGGACCCAGGAAACTACAGGCCAGTCAGTCTCACCTCCATCCCTGGAAAGGTGATGGAACATCTCATTCTGGATGTCATCTCTAAGCATGTGGAGGAAAAGAAGGTTATCAGATGTGGTCAACATGGATTCACCAAGTGGAAATCATGCTTGCCCAACCAGATAGCCTTCTATGATGGCATAACTGGCTGGGTAGATGAGGGGAGAGCAGTGGACGTTTTCTACCTTGACTTCAGCAAGGCTTTTGATGCTGTCTTCCATAACATTATCATAACCTTAGGAAGTTGGGTTAGATGAGTGGACAGTGAGGTGGATTGAGAACTGGCTGACAGGTAGAGCTCAGAGGGTTGTGATCAGCAGCGCAGAGTCCAGTTGGAGGCTTGTAGCTCACGGTGTTCTCCAGGGGTCAGTACTGGGTCCAGTCTTGTTCAACATATTCATCAACAACCTGGATGAGGCAACAGAGTGTACCCTCAGAAAGTTTGCTGATGGCACAGAATTGGGAGGAGTGGCTGACACACCAGCAGGCTCTGCCACCATTCAGCGTGGCCTGGACAGACCGGAGAGTTGGGAGGAGAGGAATCTAATGAAGTTCAACAAGGGCAAGTGTAGGGCACTGAACCTGGGGAGGAATAACCCCATGCATCAGTACAGGTTAGGGGCTGACCTGCTGGAAAGCAGCTCTGCAGAGAAGGACCTGGCAGTCCTGGTGTGTGGGAATGTATTTAGCAGAAAATTGAACCAGCCATACAAGGAGGTGGACTGACTGTAAACCTCGTCCTTGAAGTAATCTTGAGGAGAGAAAACCAGAGACAATGACGGTTGCTTCACAGCAAAATAAAGAATTGAGCCAAGAAGAGCTGGAGAGGAGTCAGATAAACAAGGTGCCGAAGAACCAACCAAAGACAAGACAGCTTCACGTGCTCTTCGTGTGTAGAAGGATGTTAACCAATCAGCTAATGCGTGAACACATGCAGGGATAGATAGATAGATTGTATATAAGGGACAGTAGTAAATCAATAAAGCGGCTTCTGTATGATTCACATTGGATCGTGTGGAGTCCAGATTTCTCTCCTCAGATGGTGACCCTGACGTGATACTGAGCTGCGCAGCACTAAGAAGAAAGAAAAGGGGAACAGCCCTGAAGGAGAGGCACTGGCTGGAGGATGGCTCAGCGGGACTGAGACCGGGGCAGACCAGAGGACGATCCAAGGAAACAGAAAGAAGAAGACATATGTTGCAATGGGACACCCTTTGAGGTGAGCAGCCGGGGAAGGAGATGTGTCAGAGCATAACAAAAGAAGAAGATGTGATAGTAAAAGTTCTTCTTCATATACTCTCTAAGAGAGGAATTAAACACGATGAGCTTATGCTCCGGAGACTATTGATCTGGTGTCGGGAACAGGGGTTTTCACCCA
>VZSZ01007028.1:273784-437934 GCA_013398815.1 Ibidorhyncha struthersii | reverse complement strand
GTCTCTCATATTACCCTGCCCCTTGATCCTTACCCACAAGGGTAAGAGCACATCTTAATTGAGCTGGAATGTGTTTAAAATCTTAGTGTTATATCTTATACAATGTCTTGGTGAAGAAGTGGTAGCCAGCTGTCCATGCAGAACAAAAGCTGGTACGAACCAATTAGATCAGCAGAGTGAAATTCAGTGTGTGTGTGTGTAGTTCTGTAAGTATTTGTTGATGGATGAGTGAATGTGACCTTTTAAAATGTGGACATTGCCTCTTCACTAATAATTTCCAACTCTGCAGGTCATCTTGGATATCATTTTTAATACCAACCGCCTTTGATCATGCTGTATAGTAGTACTGTTGCATTAAAAACATTACAACAGATTCTGACTTTGAATTCAGGTGTCTACTATGGAAGATTACATGGTGAACATCTGAAGGCCTCTAGGCGTGCCTTATCTGGGTAGGTCTTCATATTTGAAGAGCAATGATCTACACAAGCACTTTATCTCCACTATATTTAATTGGCATATAGCTAGAATGTAATAGGAATCTAACAGTATTTAACTCTGTTTTAAAACCTTGAAGGCTCGCAGGTAAAAGACTGTGGAACTCTTCTCTTTGTATCAATGGATATCTCTCACAACAGACTTTCTTGTGGGTTTTTCATTGTTGGAATCTTTTGTTTAATCCTAAAAGGCTGAAAGATCAAATGCTATATTAAGTGAGTTTACCACACACAAATCTGTATCCGTTACACCCTGATGACAGTGCTGCAAGGAAAGGAATTATTTCTTTCTCTTTGACATTTCTAATGTACCATGATATAACATTCTGATACAAAATTAAGAGGGAAATTGAATGACCTTTCTTCATTTTCTAATCTTCAATTTGATCACATAAGATTTTTTTTTCCTCTTATGACTTCCCTTTTTTTTTTTTTAGAATATTCAATGTATTTTGCTTTTTATTACTAAAGTGAACATTTTCTTCACATTACTGTTGGCTGGAAGAACGACAGCTGAAGGGATTTCTGAATTGATGCCAAATTCTAACTTTAAAAGACTTGCTTAAGATCGTGGCTGATGGTTGTGACCCAACAAATACAACACTCCAAAATACTTAAGTATTTTATAAAACATTGAAAACTTAACTGAGTTTGATTAAAAATTAAAAAAAAAAAGCTATTAAATGGCAGCTTAAGAACACTGAGATGCTGTGTATCAAACATTGAGGTACAACTGTAAAGACTGGGGGAACTCTGAGGGTTGGTGCGTGTGAACAGAAAAAAGAACAGGGATTGAATCACAAGTGTTAGTAGTGACTAAGGACAGTTTAGGTCATCACGTACTGCCTAATATTCACTAGGTATGTTATCAGTACATTTTTGTTAATTCTGTTCAAGGAAGTTAATAGTTTTTCAGTCTGTGACTCTCCTTTCTAATCTCTGGGGTCTTCATCAATGAAAAGCATTTTTAGAAGAAGAAAAAGTGACAAAAATTGTTGAAGTACTTCTCCATATAGCTTAGGTTAAGAAAAAGAACTTGACACAAGGAAATTTTTTACTCCATTTGGAATGTTATTATTTTGAGGAGAAAAACAAAAATATGAAGTTTCCCTCTTTGCAGACATCAGTTGTCCCCTGAAACAAAAAGATTAAAAAAAAAAAGTGTCTTTTGAATGATAACTGCACTCATTTTCTTCTAACATGTGACAGTAAATAGCCTTTCTTCAGAGGAGAGGTGTTCCGGCCTTCTGATCATTTTTGTGTTCCTCTATTGGAACTGCTCAAGCAGTCTTGTACTGGCGAGCGCAGAGCTGGACGCAGTACTCTAGGTGGGTTCTCATAAGAATGGAGTAGAGGGGCAGAATCACCTCCCTCAACCTGCTGGTCATGCTTCTTTTGATGCAGCCCAGGATACGACTGGCTTTCTGGGCTGCGAATACACATTGCTGTCTCAAGTCCAAGTTTTCATCCACCAGTATCCCTAAGTCCTTATCTGTAGGGCTGAATCCACTCATCCTCCAGTCTGTAGTGACACTGGGGATTGTCCCAAACCAGGTGAAGGACCCTACACTTGGCTTTAGTGAACTTCATGAGGTTCATATGTCACCACTCCTCAAGGGTGGGCATAGTATGCAAGTCATTCAAGGACCACTTCTCCAACTGCTCTGGAATAAGTCTGTACTCCAAATAACAATGTTTGGCCATTATATATTTTGTGTTTGGAATTACTTGGAAGTACTTTGCAGGCTACAAAGAATACACACAGAAAAATATACACTCTTTTCCTTAGGTTTTGTTAACTTTAATTTTGGGGGGAGGTGCAGGAATTTTTTTGTGTTGAACAGTACTACAGATGGGGTTGGGTTTTTTTGTTTGTTTCATTTTAGCTAGAAGAATTATTATTTGTAATTTGGCAAAGGAATTTGGACCAAGAAGATAAAATAAAAGAATTTGGAGCTGGATACATTTGAAGTGTTCCCCCAAGCTATACTTGACCTTTTTCCTGTTTACTCGCGTAATGGATGAAGACTTCCATTGTTATTAGAATGGATTTCAGCACATATGTTAATTGAAATATCAACTGCCCATGATATGTCCTTTTGGTTCCTGTATTTATATCCTGTGTCACCATATTTTCTTTTAATAACTTCTTCAATGGATATACAGTTACCCAAATTTTACCCATATATATATATATTTGAACTGTGTACTTAACTGTTCAAATTGTATTTTGGATTACATCAGCCAGTTTAACTAAAGGGTTGAAGTGGGCTTTAACAGGGCATTAGACTAATCAGTTGTATTTTTCTATGAAATAGAGGAAAAATAATTATACTCTAAGAAACAGTTATCTAAATCTCAAGTGGATGAAGAAAATACATGAGTAGATGTTCCTGTATTTCAGATAACATACAATATTTTCAACCCAGGGTTTCTATTCATAAATATTCATGCATACATGCATGCTTGAGTCTGTCTGTAGGAGCATGCAAAAAATCTATCAAAAAATTAATTCAGTTTTATTTTTAACTATGTCTAAAATATAAAACAAATAATATATACATGCATGCACTGGTATATACAGATGCACTTAAATGTACACATGAGCATATATCCTACATATACCTGCATTTGATATTTGTACATTATATTCATATGTACCATTACAGAAAACTGAATGAGCTCCTTAGAAATTCATTCTTCTCTCTGAGCAGTGCTATTGTCCTAGAATGCTCCCAAAATAGATCAAGAGATTTTCCATCTAAGATATGAAGTAAGAGATAAAAGGATATTCAAAAGAAAATCCAAACCATTTCAGGGCAAAAAAAATACTCCCAGCATTTGAAAAGAAAACTGATTCTGAATAAAATATGGATGAAATGTATCAGTTTGGATCTTCTAAAATAGCATAAATAGCTCAGGAAGGGATGAAAAGCTTAACCTTTATTCTGATGCGATAAGAATCAGATGGGGAAATTCAGCCTGACTGCTACTCAATGCTAGAATCGCACCACTCTTTTGCTTTGTTTCACCAAAATGAGGAGAGAAAAGAACAAGTGCTTTGGAAGCAGTCATTTCACATCTGTGCCGATACAGTGAAGATACGAAATATAACAGCATAACTAACAGAAGTTAGTTCATATAATTGGAAGATATTTTTCCAAGGCTGACAGCAAAGAAATACAATAGGTAGGAACAAAATTTTACCTGAGGTACACACCCTGAAAGAAATGAAGCTTTCCTATGCCTAAACTGACTAAAGAGGACAGCTCTGAGGAAGTGAAAACAGAAAGAGAAGTGCTGTATACCTTTTAATTTCTCAACGCATCTTCGGTCTTAGAGGCAGCTCCAGATGAGTTTAACAAAGAGAAACCACAGGCAGCTGGATGCAATATTATCAAGGGATAAAGAAAGCAAGCACAAAATCAACTGCAGGAATGAAGCAAGACATTTTTGAATGTTTTGAATTGCTATTTGCTGTAGTCATTTTAGGTCTTTTAAATATTTTATAGTATTAAGTACAAAAATTTTATATTTAAACTTTGACTCAGTAGTCCAGCATTGTTGTTCATCTGTAGTAGAAAAAGATTTACTATTTCATATTTATAGAAATGTTCATCACCTTTAATTTAATTACAAGGAAGAAGCAATAATAAAAAAAAAAGTGACAAAGCTACGCCTTCAGCAGTGCTCTTTCTTCATGCTGTAAGCTAATTACTTTCTTGTGTTGTGGAGGAGACTTACTAGTACAGTACAGTGGGAAATAGCTATTCTATGACTCTCAGGTTTCAGCCTACAGAGTAACTGTACATTTCACAAATAGCAACACCAGAAAGTTAGTCTCCCCTTACTACTCAGTCAATGAAATTTTAAATACTTACTGAATACAAGGATTTAGAATAAATAAGAGGAAAGCTGAAAGGTGAATGACAGATAAAAATGAATGGGATAAGAGAATACATATTCCCTTGCCTAAGCAACTGTTAAGACATAAAGAGAGGGCTGAGGAAAAGATAAATGTGGCAGCAGATGCAGAATAGCATATATCTTATTAATAATTCCTAGCAAAAACTTTCTTCAAAGCTGAGTGTGCATTATTAATTTTATAGCAAAACTTTAATGAGAACGTTGTAATAATCCCCAAATCAAGCACTACCAACCCAAGAAAGACTCAAAATTACAGTTCAGTTTAGGTCCAAGTATGATCAGAGTGACAAGGGTTAATTTTCTCAGTTAATGTTTTGAGTCTTAGCTCCTTGTTTTAATAACATGGTGTGTATATATATGTATATATAAAAGTCCTTAATATTACAATGTGAAGTGTTGTTTGATTTTTGAAATATGTGTGGAATTCTTATTTTTTTTCCTCTCTTTTCAGTATGCTTCAAGTCTGTGTTAAAATTCTTATTAGTAACTACAGTAGTAGTAGTTAATAAACCTTAAAACAAAATGTTCCTGTCTTGGTGGTGGTTCCCTTCTTACCAAACAGCAGGCAAGAGTAGAGTGCCTTTGTGCTTCTCCAAGAGCTCTTTGGAACGGTCACTGAGAATCCAATGGAAACAGATAGCCCTCATGGAAATCCTATTCTACCAGTGATGAAATGTTCTTATTAGCTGTGGAAATGCAAAGTACAGTAAACTATAGCTCTTTTTTTTTTTTTTTTTTTTTTTTAACTTGGGGATTTTCCTAAACCATTTCCTAAACAGCAGGTGCATGGCCTCAATCTGCCACATCTGAAATCAGAGGGAATTATCTAATATAAAGAGAATTTTCTGATGATAATTTTCCTATCCCTCTGTACTTCAGAGAAATATATGGGGATCTTATCTAATTACTAAATCTGATCCTGACTGTTTAGCATTGTGCTGATTCCTGTATATTCTTACATAACATAAGCTTTCCCTAAAGAGAAACTCCACAACATAATGTCAGGTTATAATGGGATTCATTCTCTGATGTTAGAGGTTGAATCAGTTTTCCAATATTTTAAACATGTTTTTTTCATTCCCCTGCTGAGGAAGAATATCTACTTCAAATCTGTTTACTCAGACCTGAGCTTCAAATAGTGGTGGTGTAGCAGTATTTCTGTCATAATCTGTAGGAATTATGAGAAGGAAAGCTTAACCTTCAGTGGGTTTCAGGGCTCAGAGGAAGACTTCTGTCAAATAGGAGTCAGAAAAAATTCAGGTATCTGAAAAAGAGGTGTAGAAAAATGTGAAACAAAGGGCAAGTTTAAAATAGAATGATGACAATTGAAGTATTAAAAATATCAAACTTCTCGTTCTACATTTTCTTCATGTATATCCAGAGCTGTATAAAAATCACATTTTCATACATTTTATCAGAAACACATAGACAATTATGCTGCTTAGTGTTTTCATGGTTTAATCATTTTAACTACACCGATCAAAACTGTCTGGGCTTCATTTTCTGTGAGGAATTACTTTAAAACCATGTTGTAAATCTTAAATTTGTTCATATCCCTTTGTAAAATTCATCTGCACTTAAAGAAAAAAAGATGCTTTATGAGAATATTTGCAACAGTGAGTAAAGATTTCTATGAAATTGGCTTATAAGATAAGAACAGGAGAGGAACTAATGTTGAATTTTGAGTAATTTTTCATTTCATTATGTATATTATAGTATTATAAATGTGCAAAGTACTAATGATTTCTGCATATGTATTACTTGAAAGTAAGATGTTCTTTTCAGAGCAGATTGGTCAAGGACTTATTTAATAATACTAAATAGTATTTATGAAGGATATCTTTGCTCAGACATTCATTTACCCAATGTTCCATTGCAAAGCAGACTTGTTTCCTTCATGAACCTGATCAGATTATTTAACAGGAAAACAAAATCTCAGGCATAATAATGTTGTCTTCTTGAGCAACTATCTCTAACTCTGTTAACAGAGTGCGTGGTGGCACCACAGAATGCCAAAAGCTCATTGCATTCCGACAATTATTGCAGTGGGAAGCAGAGAGTTTGTTAACATCAAGTGTTGAAAGCACTTCTAGTAGGAAGGAGCGAGTCTGCTTGAGAGGCATGAAAAGCAATTTTGTACAACTAAAGAACAGAATTTGGACTGGAGTCCCCATCAGATCCATGAGAATGTGGTGCTCTCAGCGCAACAGTTGCTTTCTACCAAATCACTCAGAAGCATTTGGCCGGGGTCAACTCATGAAATCCAGCAGCAGTATGCCATATTGACAGGTTGTGCCCTCTAGAGAGGGCACGTGAAAAATATGTAGAGAAAAAATGCTTCAAAATAAAACAGAGACTCAGAAGACTCCTTCAATGAACTACTTATATGCTTTAATGCATGGTTAAGACTGTTGCTGAATAATGACCTTTACAAATGTATCCACAAGCAGGAGCTGAATATAGCTCAGTGTATGAATAGGAAAAAACTTGGCAGTACTGTAATATGGGATGGCCACTCAGAAGAAGGAAGAAAATGACTAACACTCATTTCAATTTCATAGAAGCAAAATCAATCCCTTCACATATTCTTGTATTTAGACTCCATATTCATACACGCTTCTTCAACTGATTTTTCCCATAAATTTTGTACCTTGAGAAATTACCATTATGTCAGGACATTGAATACTATTAAGTTTGGCCTTCCTCTTTACTGTACAGTCTGTCTTACATGTGGCATGGAACTCAAACACAGGAAAAGGCTTTTTGTTTGTATTATCAGACTTTGCAGCAAGCTAAAGATCTTTACAAAATCCTAACGTTTTTATACTGTTTTTGTGAAGTAGGTTAGATAACACCTTGATATTTCTATTTCCTCCCAGTCCTGAAAGCTTTCTCAGCATTGTTAAACATTAGTTCATAGGCAAGAGCAGAACAATACAGATAAGAGACCACACAGTCCTGAGTGTGTAAGGTTAAATGCACTTACATATAAAAATGAATTGCTCATTTCCCATAGGAAGCTTTGAATGTCTCATACAACATGTTCTAAGAAGAACACAAATCCTTGACAGGCAAAAACCAAAACAAAATCTGAATACTTGGGTAAGTTTTTATCTGTTCTCATGACCTTAAAACATAAGGGATAGACAAGTTTATCCTTTTTGGAATGGGGTGATCATCTGTTTGGGTTTTTTTTTTCCTCCAAGGTATTGACAAACAAAAATATTGGTTGTGTTTCCCTGGAGGAAGTCTATTTTTATGCACAGAATCAGTTAAGGAGACGGGCTTTATATTAAGCCTTCAAATTTGGGCTGATATGCAAAATCAACAGGGGACAGTACTTGACTTGGCTTTCTACATTAGTAGGAATTCCTCCCTTCTAAAATTGAATTGAAGACCAACCTGGGTATAAATTCTAACATGGAAAGCCAGAGAATTTGTTTTAGACAAGCTTGGGATTTATATGTCTTTTGTTGTTGACCTATATTGTATAGCTTATGCTGTCTCTCTAAAAGATACTGAGTGATTCATAAATTTCCTTCAGGGAATCTTTGCCCTCATCTTCTTCAAAAACATATCTATCTGTGCAGAATGGTAAATCCCCTTGGTAAAATGAATTGTTGAATTTTATGCTTTGGCATAAAATGACAAAAATGACCAATTAAAATCAGCCACTCACCTTCTGAAAAGATGGCATCCTCAACTGGCTTGTTCTATTAATCCATTTCTCATAAAACCAGTACAAAAAACTGTTTTTTCTTACATCATTTAAAAGGCGCAACAAAGCCAACAAAGAAACAATTCTGAGCTAGATTTCCTAGGATGTAACTCTGGATAATGTAGGATTAATTTCAGGCTGGATTTAACTGATGACACATTCACATTGTCTAACCTTTTTTCTTTTTTTATTTTTTCCATACATTCCATAAAAGAGCTTCTTTTTAATTTCATGCTGTAGCCAGGAGATTGGAAATTTCCAGTAAAAATATTTGCACTTAGGGAATAATTATTAAAGATCTATCCACACTGGCAATCAGTGTCCAGGGCTGTTTGCTTGGAGAGTTTTCTTTTGGCAGAATGACTCTAATTAGTTCTACTCAATATATATAAGAATTTTTTACGAAGATGTTTAAGTAAAACAAACATTTATGTTTCCCCTGTGAACAGATATTCTACACATTATTCTTTTAGTTTATTTTTTTAAATGCAATTAGTGGAGAAACCAGTTTCTAAACATGTTTAAAGCATTTTTTTTTTTTTAAGAAATATCATAATGACTGGAATATGAATTGAACTGGATCGTCAAGTAATGTTTACTGCTTTACTTCTATGATTCTTTCCCTTTACAAGGAAGATGACTGTAAGAGCCACAAGAACATCACTCCATAGCTTTGAGGCCCTGCTCATCTCCATTTTTGGAGTGCTGCAGGACACAGAGTTTGGCTAACAATGTGCAATACAGTTCCAACAGGATAAATGAATGTTACTACAAAGCAAAGGTAAGAGATCAATGACAATCCCATTTTTTTTAAAAGGAAAGGATGTCACTTTCGAACAGGTTTGGTTAGTGACCATTTTGGTTTGATATTGGTAAAAGATGATCAAGCCTGGAGCTCCAGACTAAGCAAACCATATTAAGAATTGATATTCCAGTCAGAAAAATGCCTCCTAAAACGCTTCTAAAAACAGTCCTACAGCAAAGGGATGAACCATAGCACACTGTTTTCACTTGGAGTGAGCTGGCTGGCCTGTCCAACTGCCTGGTCTGATAAGAGAAAAACAAATGTTTAGCTACATAGAGAAAGGTGTTCTCACTATGCGGTCGGTCCTTGGCAAACTTCTCCAGCAACTCTAAGCCTTTTTTTTCATATGAAAACTATAGTCTACCTTTTTAATGTCCTCTAGAAGGAACATATTGTCCTCGATAAGACACAATCAGACAAGCTTTGCTGGAGCAGTTTTAGAAATAAATTTATTCCTCAAAATGTCATGATGAAATAGTCTTGCCACAGAGATGGATATAAGACCTGAGGGGGAAAGATGAAATGTCCCCTCTCAAATAAGGCTAGGTAGTTATTTGGTGCCCTACTGTGCAGGCATCCTGACCTGTCACTCAAAAAGCACCTAGAAATTAAATTTTCACACATAAGCAATGAACTAACTAACTAACTAACTAACTAAAAAAATAGAAGTAAATAAATAAACAAATAGAAATATGCAGCTTTGGTAACTTTCTATCCAGTAGAGACAAGCACATTCTCTTTCTTAATTGCAATCTACTGAAAAATGTTATAAATTCAGATAAATTCAGCATGTCTATCGATGCCTACATTTTTGTTTAGAGGGCACCCTGCAAACCTGGAACATACTTAATGGGCGCATCCAATGCAGAGCTAGTCTTTTGACTTTGTTGTAAAAATAGGTGAAAATAACTACAAAATCCAGCAAGGTGTATAGGAAAAGAGACCAATCAGAAAATATCACCAACCATCTATTCTGCAGGTGCTAAAGGCCACTTTGATGAAACCAAATAGGACAAGAGGAAATGGGTTCAAGTTAAGCCAGGGGAGGGTTAGGATGGATATTAGGAAAAGTTTTTTCACTGAAAGGGTTATCCAGCATTGGAATAGGCTGCCCAGGGAGGTGGTGGAGTCGCCGTCCCTGGAGGTGTTTAAAAAAAGGGTAGACGTGGTACCTGGGGATATGGTTTAGAAGTGGTTTTGTCAGGTTAGGTTAATGGTTGGACTCGATGATCTTAAAGGTCCCTTCCAACCTTAACAATTCTATGATTCTATAAATTCAAACAAGTTAAAGACACCAGAGTTTTCATGATTATGGAAAAGGTATTACCTCATAACCGTACAGTGGGAACATAAAATATAAAAGCACAAAGAAAACAAACTGATTTTGATATAAGATAAGCAATACTACTTTTCTCAACGTTTTCCTCTATGGCATCTGTTAAGTGATGGAAGAGGGTGGCTCATGCTCTTCTAAAGATATGTTCTAAAGTCACATGTCCTTCTTCAGCAGCCTAGGACCTCTCCTGCCCAGCTGCTGGAGTCTAGGCCAGTGCCCAGGGACACAGGATTTCTGCCCAGGCTGGGGGACACTTTCCCCTTTGCAGTTTCAACCAGTAACAAAGTTGAGCATATATCCCAGAGACATGGACACAGATATGGACACACACAGACACAGGCACACCAAGGACATTGACACAGCTGGTCTCACAGACAGCCATGGACAAGACACTGCCTTGAGCAGCACCTACGGACAGGACTGACATCTGACACAAGCACAGCCAGCCACCTCCCAGCTCCTTCTGCTCTTTGGCTGGTAGAGACAGAAGGTCACTAGTGCAGACATACACACTTGCATCCACACACACATACGTGTGCTCTGGTCATAAGCACACACACTCATGGATGTTCTGAGTACTGGCATGGTCAGGTTTTACATCTCTGTGTGTTTGTCCCCCTCCCTTTCCTCATCATCCCAATTTGACAAGGTCCTTAGTCAGATAATCTTACTGAAAAAATAAACATTTCCACACTCTACGTATCCTTACTAATTAGTGTGTCTGACCAGGTTTGTTCTCATCACTACCTCTCTTTCCATCTCTTGGTCAGGTTTGTGCTTCTGTAGGGTCTTGCTTAAAGCTTTCTCCATTTCTTACAATGCCTTTTTGCATTGAAAAGACCCTCATCCATTGAGAAAGACCTTGACCAGATACCCTTAAAGAAGCAGTCAGTCTTTTTCCACATACCCTTACAGCATCCCTCAGTAACTTTGTGCAGAAAATCCTTAAGTATGAATTTACGCCTAAATATCTGGGTGTGCATGTTTTACTGTATAGTAGACATTGTGCAGCTTATCTATTCACACAGAGACCCAGTGGAGAGAAGGCAGTGCACTATCAATCTATACCCTATTCTATAACTCTCCTGGTTTAAGAAATGTAGTCCCTTACATTACATTATTATTAGATGGAATGATATAAAAGAAGGACTACTGCTATTTCAACATCTGAAAAAATTACACATGGAATATATCAAAACAGAATACATCTGCTGGCTAGCCAATATCCCTGAGGTGTTACAAATTAGATAATCTGGAGTTCACTTTTGGATTCATCATCAAGTTGAAAGATTCAATAAAACCTGCCTTAAGGAAGCAAGTCTACTAGATGCCACATTCCATGAAGCTGAAGGAATATGCTTCTGTTAGTAAAGATCAGTAGAAAAACATTCAATAAATAGTTTTTATTTCTTGCAATATAACAATTTCAAGTGCTCTTTTTCTTATGGAAATCGTTTCACAATTAGGAAAGGCAAGAACCAAGGTCAGTTACCAGTTTGGTGGATCTCTAATTTAAGAGGGAGGGTTTTAATCAAGTCTTTACCTGTTTTTACATTAGCTGACATGATAAGATAAATTTATCATGACGCTTCTTGGTTAGATCAATTATTAGTATATATTTCTTACAAAATAACATAAATAGACATTACGTCAATCATCACTTTTTTCTGACAAAAATCCAGGAAAGATATATGCTTATCCTCATTCTCCTTGTATACATTCATACATTCCTTTTTTCCTACAGAATGTCAGACCCAGATTTTATTTTCTTTTCAACCATTCAGTGCTATAAATGTTATATGAACCACTACTGAAATCAAATAAAGCATTATTATGTTAACATCAGATAAAGGGATTTGACACAATTGATCCTGAAGTTCTATTAGCCTTACTTTAATGTTATACTATCACATTTACTCTCTATCCTTCCTTCTCCAAATCAAATAATCTAAGCCTTTCCATCATTTCACTGAATAAAGCCCTTTACCCCATCCTCCTCACCAGTGAAAATTTGATTTACTATCTAAATTTTGTTTAGTTCTGAAATATCACTTTAAAATGTTAGATGCAGCATTTAACATACGGATGAATTACTGACATAATAATGAAATTGTAACATTTTCCATATTACTGTGTGAAGTTTGCCTCTTTCTTAACAGTGTCAATATCCTGTTCATGATTTCAATGAGTCTTGTTTGCTGAATAGGGTTTTTCAATGGACTATTGTGGTACCACCATTTTCTCTAGGAAGGGTACAATACCATCATTATGTCTGAATGATTTAATTTGTTAGTGCCAATGTGCACAAACTGCTGGCTCATGTTATTGTAAGTGACCTCTTTCAGTGCAGAGCAATGAATTTATTTGTAAAACATATTTCATTCAGTCTTAGCATGTTTTTGCAACAGTGGCTATATGCACCAAAAATACAACATTCATGCCTAGCTGTTCTAACACTTCAATTTAGAATTGAAGAAATTTTAACAATTAACAATTCATATCAGTTGATATTTTTATACTCTTTCAGATAGGATTCTAGTCTAGAGATTTGATTGCAGTTCTGCTATATCTCAATTTTCTCACCAGGCCAAGGAACAAAATTGAGCCAAATGATTGCTGAGCAAATAAAATTACATATAAGAACACACATATTTTTAATACTGTTGTAAATATCAATGCATAATAGATATACATAATTCTAATTCATAATATTTGGTAACCAATTAATATTTGTATATACAAATGAAAGCAAGAGACAACCCATTGATTAAGGCTGACATAAAAGGTGTAAGTCTCTCTTGAACATCCTCCATCTCACCTATATTTTTAAAATAAACATTAAAGAATCATCTAAAACCTTTCTGATTTTTAACCAGGCAAACCCAGTGCTTGGCTGATGTAGTAAGTTGAGAAAATAGCTGACTAAAATTATCTGAATTTAAAGATTGATTACTTTCTGTGTTTTGTGCAAGTCCTACTTAAATGCATTAAAATGTATTCAATTCAGCTACAATCAAGAATGACAGTAAAGCAACAGTTTTTAAAGAATGCTTTTGAAAGAATCATGAGCCTATTTAATTGCATATTTACGATATTTTAAAAATTATACATAAAGTGAAAAAAGGAAACATTTATTTATGTTAAAATAGTAATTAAGACAGCAGTTTCCTTTTGTCGATAACAGCATGATTGCTTTGATTAAAGTAGTAAACCCCACTCCAATTAAGTAGTATTTGAAACATAAATCTAGCCACAAACTTTTTTAATAGCTGCAGGAATAGATATAGAGAGCCACATATAGACAAAGATCATGCTATAGCCTAAACAAATTAAATGGATTACTTCTGACTTATGCTTTGGTTTCATGTCAGAAAGAAATCCTGTCTATATTTATAAATAATTATTTAGGAATTTATTGTATTTTGTTAAAGTAAGTTCTTATCCTTAAAAGACTTTGATTGAAATTACAGTGGATGAAAGAATCTGTTGTACTCTTCATTCTACAGTAGAAATTTACTATGCCTAATAGCCTTAAATCTTTACTTTTTCCTAACTACATCAGCATGTGGAATGCAGAAAAAAATTTGCCTTGCAATGCCTCCTTCCATTCTTTTGCAGGAGAAAATGAATATTGTCCTAACCCAGCTTCCACAATTTACTTTTCTTTGCTATTCAGAAACAAATCCCTAAGTCTATGTTGTATTTTCATTTTTCTTTTTAAATAAGTAAAAATGTAAGTCCAAGTTTCTAGGCAACAATATCTTTGTCTGACCAACCCAGGTGCCTCAGAATCCTTTTCAAATACACTTTTGCTTTTTTTTTCATTTTATGTTCTCTTAAATAAAATATTAAAATAGTTGTAACACATGCCTCCTGAATGTGATCAATATCTGGCCATTGTCTATAGAAGATGCAAATTCAAAATTGTTCCATCTGATTAACGATGCCTCAGCTTCTTATGTCACTCCAAGATGCAAATGATGTTGTCAATTCCCACCAATTCAGCACAGGAGAACCAGCTTTTGTTGCAACTTTTAAGACAAATTGTCCCAGTTTTTACATAATCCCCAAACTATATGTATGGTTTGTTGTAGTTCCAGCACAGTTCTTCAGTCTTCAGCACCATCTGTGCTGTGAATTACCAGTCTAGTTTGTGCTTTTAGTTTGTCAGTCTATGAGAAGAAAAGAGATAGTGCATGTGGAACTAAGATCTCAGACACAACTATTTTAACTTATAGAATATCAGAGCCTGAACAGTGATGAAGACTGTGCTTGCACGTTTAATTTTGTTTTCAAGCTAGATGTGTCTTCTTCAGAGAGATACTGACAATTACACAGAATCTTCACTAACATTTGCTGCTCTCTGTGCGCTGTGAGACTCTTGGTCAGAGACAGCACAGTGCTAAAGTAGCAAAAGTATCCAGATTTCTGTGCTACGCTGTCAATCCATGTTAACAGATATTTGCCATTATGGCAAGTCCAGAACAGTATGGCTATTTTTTTAATGCAGCTAGGAATGACTTTGTCATACTTGTTAAAGGAAGTTATTTTCCCTCAAAATTACCCTGTATTAATTGGATCTCTTAAGCAACTGTTGGAAAATGTTCATATTTTAATAGCAATAATACTAAATGGCACTACGGATGAGCAAAGATCATGTGGAAGTTACCACACAGATAATGAATCTACAGTTATTTAAAGAACACAAATACCAAAGAATGAAAAGATTTATTTTTTTAGTGTAAAGAACATTATTAGAAATAAATATAGATGACAAAATGAACAAATCAAATATGCCAGGCATTGAACTTGTCTCTGAAGGCAGTGATAAGATACTTAATTACTTGAGATTTTTAAAAGTACAGTGCGCTGAAGATGGTTTCAAGTCAGGTAGGAAACAATTTGGAATTTGGCAGAGAGGCAAGCTAGAAGTGCTAACAGATCAATTATATTTCTCAGTTTTCAGGTTGGATAAGAGTGTTCTCCAAGACAGTGACAAAGTTATAGCATTCAAAAATACTTTTAAAAAATAAGAAAATAAGGAAAGTGAAGCACTAAATTCAGTGACAACACTTTGAAATTGTAGGACCAAATGTAACCATACCCAGTGTTAGTAGTTTCGTTGAGATGCCTATTTAGATGTAGTAAAGTCGCTTTTTGGAGAGTATCCCAAAGACTGATCTGCTATAATGTGAACATCTAAGGTAAGAGAAATTGCTTTTACAATGCCTTCCTCCAGAGAGTCTAAAAACACTGACACAATTTCACTGTAGGTGTCTGAATTTAAATGCGAGAGGAAATCCTGCAAATACAGCTATAAAAGTTTTGTGAGACATTTATATGTGAAGATATGTATAATAGTCATTGGTAAATGTTGCATCTTCCATTATTTTTTCTACAAGTACAGCTCTTCTATTTTTGCTATAAGGGTTTTAATCTCTTGGGGTTTTGTTTTAACTGGATTAATCTGATCCACACTAAGGTGAAAGAAGAGATTGCATTGGAGTTGTCCTTGTCATCACATTACCAAGCCAGCTTCCCATTTGTTTTAGTCTTCCAAAAGGTCAAGTAGAGAAGAGGCCCATCTTGCATCCCACATTCTGGTTAGAGAGTGAGGAACAGAAATGTTTTGCTGAAATTCTCACTGACTGAGAATTATGGGCAACCTAGGTATTTCTTCCAGGAGTTCTGCAATCAATAGGTTGTTATCCAAAGGTGTGCTCTTCCTGTGTTAGGCATGCACTTTCAGAAGAGAACTCCACAAGGAGGACAGGCATTTCTTCAGATGTACTGCTGTGACTGATCTTCTATAACATTATATTGGCTATTTTTTGATTGTGTCTCATTCAATGTGTACAAGCTGAGAAAACCCCACAAGAATGAAAAACAACGCCACAAGACAGAGTCTTTCACTACACAAAATGGAGGTCCCTTCTTTAAGGAATCTCTGGATCTCTCTCTGGAAGAAATGATCTGCTTCCTAGGTAGGAAGCCTCTATATTCAGTTAAAGATCTCTGCCTTGCTGTGATCAGGTGTTAAGATTTCAATACTGCAGTATCAAATTACAGCGGAATAAATATGGCCATACATTCTCTTTTTGCTAACAAGCCCTTTTACATTAAGTAACAAAACAGTAAAATGAAAATATTTTCACTTTCTTCACTGAGGTTAGGTGAAAGAAAGCTTTGTTTTAGATAATACAGATTCACAAGTATTCATCCCCCTTTTACACAGATGATTTGAAAATCCCCAACAGAATAACAACTCCATTATCAACTTCCGGATCTGAAAGAAGACAGGGAAAAAAGCTGGGTTTTTTCAGCATTTTTCAACATTTGCATTCTTGACACGTCTTACCATGCAATGAAAATTCAAGAGACATTCCATGATCCCCACTCATTTGAAGTAGAATGTACTTCTAATTCAAGAAGATTTGATCCTGTATTTTTGGAGACCATTTATCTTATCTAAATCTGAAGAGTTTAAATTTGCTGTGAAGACTGAATAATTCATCTATTTCATGGACTATTGAAAACCAATTAGTTGATTATTCAGATTCTTTTGGAATACTTTACACTTCTCCAATTATATTTTTTTCTAATAATTCACTCAATAAAAAGATGTAAATACTAAGCTATCGTCATGAAATAGGCCTGTGGCATTATTTAATCATTTGAAGGGAAAAACTCAAAAAGGTTGGTATAAAGATTCCTCTTTTTTTTGTTGTTTAACCAAATGAGATTCTATATATTTTTAACAGTGCAAAAATATAAAACATTATGCATGAAAGAGTTGTTTTCTAAGTATGAACAGATAGAAACAAATCATATTGGAGAACATGCAAAGAGAAACAATGTCATTAGCACATGTTTTTTTTTCCCCTGAACATCACCATCAATGCAATCTGTTGTTTTTTAGAAAAAGCATTTACAGATGGAAGAAGTCACATGGAACATCTATTTTCTAAGCACCCACTCAAAAAATAACAAGGCTGTACCATGAAAAAAGGTTACTGAAATTCCAAAATAGTAGTGAAGACGAAAAAGGGCTAATGAGGAAAAAAAAAAACCCTATATAAAAATCTAAGGATATTAAACTATTTCCAAGAAAATCTCATAGTATCCTCTGCATTTTATTGGATATGAAGGCATTACGGTCTGGTACCACCTAATCAGAATGCTACAGCAGAATTAAATGAAGGACAACTTTCCGAAGTGGGAGTGTCATGCCCTGAGAGTACCCACTGTGAGGCATGGTGATGGGGCTAGTGTATCATTTGGGTCTAAATTCAGCCGTTCTTCTTCATCTCCATTTGATCCGCAAGTACTTCCATTTCCTGTTTCCGAATCCCAGTCGTCACTCAGGACTGCCATTAAGGCTTCCCAGTCCTGTTTCCCATTGTGCTTTCACCTCAATCTGCTCAGTCCATTGTGGACCCATCATCGCTGCCATCTCCATTAACCCTGGAGCCTGCTGAGTGCACCTTATGACAGCAGTCTCAGCAGCAAATAAGTTTTCTTCTGTTTGTAACCATCTAAACATTCTTTCAACTTCTGAAGGTCAGTCTTCTGCCCTCGAAGTGCAACCATTAAGAGCCAACACAAATACATAAACTGATCACCTGTGATATCCACAGTGATACTATATTGGACCTATCTGATTTTCATTTCAAGGAAGAGGACTATGGACTTTCACAGCCAGTTCTTTCCATGGTCTGAACTAGCTGGGTACCATAAAGACATTTTGGGAGTCAGGGGCATCCACCTCATTCCTGTCCCCACCATCCTTCCGGTCGAGCACAAGAAGTCTTTAAAGCCACACAGCCCCAGACTACTGGCCCAGAAACAGAAGTTCTAATCATACAGGCACTCAGGCACACACATAGAGATAGGTGTGTACCACCCTCCCCAGGCTATGTATGGGGACAGGTATGTCCCCACCACCCTACCCCCTGGGGGTTGCCCCATTCTTCCTGTGGGAGAGGCGGCTGCTCCAGTGCCAGGTGAGCCCCTGCCACTCATGACTGCCCACTGATCTGCACGGGGTGAAACATCCCACAAGACCTCACACACCCTGGAGGAATCCCCCCATGCTCTCCTGTGCCCCAGGCACAGGCGCTCCACGGTGTGAAACCTTGTTTGGCTGCTGTCCTCTTCCCACTCCAACATCTGTCTTCCTGTTATAAATGTTCACTCTTTTTAAAATTTTTTTTCATACTTTTAAAAATATTTTTTTGCAAGCTGATTCCTTTATTTCAAAAGTCTTCTTGTAATTCCCTGGTCCCTTCGCAATAAAAATGATTATTATATTCCTCTCTAGCACTATCCTGTCAGTTTAAGGCAAACATAGTCTCAAATATCTTTGAGTATTTCATTCACACACTGATTGCACTCACGTTCCTATTAAGCAGTTGTTGTTATCCAGGTCATTTTACAAAGGTTGGGCTATGCAGACAGCCCACACGAGAGAAATGCAGTTCTGAATTAGGGATGGCATCTGAAAAATAGTATAAAAAAAAAAAACAATGAGACATCTCATGGAAGGAAAGGTAACTTTTTTTTTTTTTTTAGATCTCTAAGTTAATTTTAACCTTTCATACTCTCACACCCACATACGGAAAGCATCAAGATAGATGTATGAAAGTGGTCTCGCCAGGATCAAAACAGAGGATGCTGTATGCACTCTCATTTGTATGCAGAACAGGTTGAGACAAGCTACCTGTTAAGACTTTACTACGTATCTGGAGTTCTTCACTGTCAACAACAAACTGATTTTCAACTTCCTCTTCAATCTTCTTTGAGTGAATGCTGCTTAGGATCATTTGCATCATTATTTTGTTTCACTGTTTCTAGGTTTCATGCAAAATTCCTGAGCTTCATAACTCTCACTTCCCTTATAGAATCACAGAATCACAGAATGGTTTGGGTCACAAGGGACCTTCAAAGATCATCTAGTCCAGCTCCTGTGCTGTGGCTGATTCTGGCTTTTTTGCAACTTTCATCCCATTCTTCATCATCTTGATACCTCATTTTTATGTCAATTTACTCCTTCCCTTCATTTGAATGAAATCACAGGTATGATGCTAACATGTACCTTCTGGTCCTTCTTTTGTTTGTTTGTTTTTTTTTCTTCTGGTGCTTCAGTATAGACATGCATAATTCTACATGCACGTGGTAATCCACAGTAATCTTAATATTTGTTTTGCAAATCTCTATAGTGGGATATTCTAGGAGACCTCAGCCTGTACTGGGTACCTAAAAGATTAAGCGACTAAATCACAGAATCACAGAATCATAGAATGATTGAGGTTGGAAGGGACCTCTGGAGCACATGTGGTCCAAACATCCTGCTCAAGCAAGGCCACCTAGACCATTACACAGGAGAATGTCTAGATGGCTTTTGAATATCTCCAAGGAGGGAGACTCCCCAACCTCTCTGGGCAGCGTGTGCCAGTGCTCAGTCACCCTCACAGCAAAAAAAAGATGTTTCCAGATGTTCAGAGGGAACTTCTCATGTTTCATTTTGTGACTGTCACTTGTCCTGTCTTGTCCTGTCACTGAGAACCACTGAAAAGAGCCTGTCCTCATCATCTTTCCACCCTCCCTCCAGGTATTTCTATACATTGATAAGATCCCCTCAAGGCTTCTTTTCTTCAAGCGGAACAGTCCCAGGTCTCTCAGCCTTTCTTCATAGGAGAGAAGACCTGGTCTCTTATGAAGCCATTGCTATCTACAAAGCATGAAGTATTTGGAAACCAGGAAGTAAACAGTTTAGACTGGAAGACTGAAAGGTTAGGAAATCATGTTGCTACATGGAATTCTTAATTAATTTGTTCTATCCAATTTATTAATATACAGTAATAGTGTAATTTGGTCACAGCTTCATAACAAGAACATGTTAGATAGTTTTCTCAGTCTATCGTGCAACAATTTATTTAAAACTATTGGCTAGAATTGAAGTCATTTGCCAAAAATGTAACTAAATATTAGAATAGATCATGAAGGATGTGCTGACTTCTCCATCACTGGACTAACCATTACTGAATATTAAATGGATGTCAATTTTATTTTTGTTTTTAAGTATATGTCTTAGTTCAAGCACA
This sequence comes from Ibidorhyncha struthersii, assembly GCA_013398815.1. NCBI lineage: Eukaryota > Metazoa > Chordata > Aves > Charadriiformes > Charadriidae > Ibidorhyncha > Ibidorhyncha struthersii. Next base: position 417,548 of record VZSZ01007028.1, on the reverse strand, counting down.
GCTCTTGAGTGTGGAGCGTAACTTACTATAAAGACATGCTAAAGTAATTGCACATTCTGATTATAAAATCCAAAAGGACACACCCCAGGGGTGAAACAGGTAATGTTTACATGATACGGCCCCGTATCTCAACAGGAGCAAAGAACAGACTGGTATCTTAGAAGTATTGGTAGGAATCAGCTCCCCTCTTTTCCTGCTTGTATCAGACCCAAATGCCTCCTCCCTCAATGTCCTGGTTTGAGGTAAAACAGGACCAATTTTGTTCAGTAACTTTGCTTCTTAGCTGGGCCTCTTCTAACTACTGAAATTAACAGCATATTGTTGGCCTAAACCACGACACTCATACTAACCCACTTCCATTCCTTGCTCTGTTTAATCTTTGTAATATCCTTTTTTACCTGTTCTGAGACCCCTTATTTGCTCCTTCTCTGCCATCCATGCCTTATTGCCACCCACGCCTTGTCTCAGAGAGGAATCAGGGGTCCTTGACTTAGAACAAAGCAAAGATATATTTGGCTTTTCTTCTTAAGGCAACATTCCCACTTTGGTAGTTCCAGTGGAACTTAATTAAAACTGTTGTATTTCTACAAATCTTTCAACTCAACCAATATGAAACATCTGATAGAGCAAAAGCACCTTCTAGAAGAGAAGCTCTCACCAGAAGATAGTAGTTAGCATGTTGGGGCAAGGTTTTATTTCTCACAGAACTCAGGAAGGAACTAGATCTCTCTTACACTCTATGATATTCAGGATGTATGGTGTTATCTGACTCCAGATCTTGATTTGCAGGATCAGTAGCAGCACAGATAAAGGGCATTATGTTATGAAGTTTTTCCATTCCCTCAACATAGTGGCATGAAATTCAGCAAAGACGTATGGAAGGTTTGTTGCAAATGAAAACAGAAAAATCTGTCTAGATTATATGCTTCCAAAACACATCTCAGCAGAGACCCACTGAACTGCAATGAAAAATGCCCTGAGGCTTTGCCTCATTGAACATAATCTATTCTAGGACTACAAGAACCCTTTCTGTATTAATCATTAAGAGATTAAGGGTCTCTGTCAGAGCCAGGGCACTAATATAGAAACTAAGACTAGGAGTGAGAGACAAAAAGGGGTGCTATATATTTAATTTAGAAGAACAGAATTAGAAAAGAGGGTCAGATCTGGCAAAGGTAATAGGACTGAAAAGACACAGAAAAGAAGTGAAGAGTCCTGGAGACCCTGCAGAGAAATCTGAGAGGTAGCTTTCTGATTAGATACCCTCTGCACCCTTTTTGCACCTTTTGCACCTTTTATTTTTTTCCTAAGAATAGCATTGCATTCTTGTTTGATGTCATCAATTATATTCTTTTTCCATTATGTCTGCACAAAGTGGAAGTTAGGTCAAGCCTTTATCAATTCTAAAATCTTCAGCTTTGTGAATTTTTTATATTTTTGTACTTGATTTTCTCTTTTTGCTGTATTTATACCACTTCACATAATTAAATTTAATTAATTTGATCTTGTTAGTGAGACCCTAAATAATTTCACAAGAACTTGTCTCCCAAATTCATCTTAAACTGAACTAATATTCTTCTTTCAAAACCATTTTAAGCTAAGCTGTATAACTTGTTTTTATAATTAAATGTTTACTCATAGCTATTCTGAAGTCTTATTTCAAGATCTGCTACACAGGGATTAATAATATCTTTCATCAGGCTGAGATAGAAACAATTTGTTTTAACTGTGCAAATACCAACCTTAAACATACCTTTCACTTTCACTTCTGACATTTCTCACCTATCTGTTTTAAAGATTTCTGAGACACCAGCAATAACCTATAAAACCAATTTCTTACTTCAAAGCTACTTGAATTTTCTGGTTTGTACTTCATGGGTACACATGGCACAACTGCCACTTAGAGAAAACAGCAAAATAGGAACTCTAGGGATGAGTTACCTAATAAAAACCCCTAAAATCCACCACCACCACCAAAAAAAAATGCAACTGTACTGTGTTCCAGCTACAATTATTCATTTTGCACCGAGAAACTGTTTTCCTGTTTACTAGAGCAACTGGTAGATTTTAAGTATTCTGATTTTGAGAGTATTGACACCAGAAAGGTTTTTCTGTTCATTAATGTCAGATGTGCAGAGTACAAAATGTTTACTTGCTTTACATGGAGCAGAAAAATTTTACAAAATCATTGAGTTCTGGTGGTTTCGGGTAGCTGTATATGCGAGGGTTTTTTGCTCTTGCTCTAGATTTCTAAAGGGTTCTAACTCCTTGAATAGTACATTATTTTTTTATTAATAATTATCATAAGTTTCTCTGTGAATAATTTTAAATCCTTTTTGCATAAAGAAGGTATGTCCATATAAAAAAATTCCTTGGATACAGAGAACCACATGCTTATTGAAATTAGATTTACATTTTTAGCACCTGAAAAGTCTTTTGAAGAATGGGACAGTTAAACTGGTGGAGGAATGAGCTGAGATCTTAAAGGTAAAATCTCAGTATGCATCAGGGAGTTATGCAATACTAGGGAGACATCCAAATATTAATGTTTCAGATATCATTATAATAAGAAAGAAGACCAAAGTAAAAGCAAACACCAATAAAATAAACAAGCAGTGTCCCAGTTGTGCCACTATTACCCTTTGCTATTGAAAACCTGTAAGACTATGGGAGAAGTGTGAATAAAAATGATTTCTACTACTAGAATGCCTAACAAATGATGATATCTTGTTAGAAAATCCATTCCTGATACATGATGAATGATACATGAGTAAGATACCCATAACTAGCTTTACCAGGTATAATCTTCTCACTAAGGATACATCTTGTCAGAGAAGTGAAATTTCAAATAGAACTAAATAGTGTTAAAGATATCACATCCTCCAGTAAAAGGATTATATACTCAAATTTGTATTCATAGAAGTCAAATTATAAGAGAACACAAGGTATTATAATATGGGCTTCTTTGACAGGAAGTGAAAATTTTGTGATAAAAATGACTATATGGTTAGAATTTTTACCTGAGCAGGGACCAAAGCAAACTGCAAAACAATTAGGTTTATAAAGACAAAGATTAAAAAAGACTTGAGCAGTTCTACTTACACTATCTTAAGTAAAGAATATCCGATATATTTCAGAAGGCAGCACACTTTAAAATGGGCAAATGACATACTTTTTGTTTATTCCAAAAATATTTTGTAGACTTCTGATTGCTCCTAGATGTCATTCAGGCAGTAACTTGGCATAAATCAAAAAAGAATCAGACCTCCATCAACTTTCTAGACATGAGGGATCAGGTAGCCATCAGCTTTCTAGACACAAGGGGTTTTGTCTCCAGAAGAAGGAAGTTTGGGGAGGGTTGTTGTGTATTTTTGGGGGGTGACAGGTGGTGGTGTCCATGTGGGTTATTGGATTGTTTTTGTTTTTCACAGAAGACACCTAACCTTTATAATTTAGCAGAGTTAAGAAGTGTCTATACCATGCTTTGGAGCAGTATGGAAGAACAGTCAAGTTAGATCCATCCCAAACTTTTGCAACCTTATATCTTACTGCAGTGCAATTCACAGCTGGGATCGCAAAATATGTGTAGGTTGAGCTCAAAATCTTGTTTATGGGCAAAGAAACACACCCTATGTAAAGCCAAGAATTTATTGTTACTATAATTGAAATAGTATAATTCAAGAATTATTATCAGTCAGTATCCAAATTTATAAAAAAGAGAAAAAAAATAATGCAGTTAAAATTGTTATACACACACTTAGTTTCTACCTCTTTTCCTGGTGTCATGTTTTCACTTTTTGTGCTCCTCGGGGTCCTAAGGCTGTTAGTTTCATTCAGCTGATCATGGTGGTGAGTGTTGCAGTGAAAATACTCCCAAAATACAAGGCAAGATGGAAAAAGGGATAGAACTACAGATTACTGAATCCCCTTTACAGTGCAACACTGCGGGGGGAGGGACAATCTTACAAAACTCAGGACATATCATGTAATAGTGAATGGGAGGTATAAATGTAACTGCTACTGTCAGGACTTCATCTGTTAATACCATTCTGCCCACAACTCCAAGCAGACGTATTGAAGAAAATAAAACTCAAAATTGAATGAGCACAAAAAAAGAGTTACTGGAACAAATGGCAAGTGAAGAAGCTTTCATAGTAGAAATCATTTCTTATGAATTTGATTTATACAGACAGGTTAACAGAGAGAAAACAGGCTTCCATGGCAGAATATTTTGTTTTGCCACATGACCGGAATAAAACTCTCATGTTCAGGATAACTGTGTTAGAGAATATTAATGATTTGATTGTTTTGGTTTGCTTTGTTTTGCTTTGGGTTTTATTCTGTCCCAGATAAAGTCATGCCCCTTGTTGCCATGAGGCAAAAAATACTCTGCCTTTGAAACAAAATGGTATGTCTTGGCAGCCTGTTGGTCATAAGAAAATGATGCCATGCCTTTGAGAGTTATGAAAGAGATTTCCAGCTAGCTACTGCAAGCCAGCATTGTTGCAGGATCTTTGTGATTCCTAGCTGCACTGTCCCCTCAAAGTCTCATTAACATAACTAAAAGTAGCATTTATTCAGTTCTTCTCAAGTTGTTTCAAAGGGGCTTATTATGTGCTTTTCCCCTTGGAGCACTAATTCGTCCATTCAGTTCATCAGAGCTGCAACACTGAGAGGGAGCACAATTACATACCACCACAAATTGCTTAAGTATTTCTAGAAAAGAGGATGCCCTTTCAATCTGGTTAAAATAACATGGATTGATTAGTGTCTCAGATAAGTTCTTAAATATTTATGAAAATTTTTGTTCTATTACACTACTAAAATGTAAACAATGAGTTTATTAAGAGATACTATGGTTTACTTGCAGGCATGTGGATAGTAATCAGCTACAGTGTCTTGCTTTACTGCTGTTCATTTTTGGTTCATAGCTGCACAAAGTAAGTTGAACCAACATATTGTGCCCTCATTATTAAACAGACTTTTGCCAATTGCTTCTGTTAAATAATAGCTTTCTCGTTAGAAGAGTGCCTTCTCATCATTAAGGACTGTGTTGCCCTTTCGACTAATACAATCGTTTTCCTTGATATTGGTAGGACTTTATCCACAGGGATCAATTCATTCACCTACATGAAGAATTGTGCTTTATCTATGTCCTCAAAGCTGTCCTCACATGCTCCCCAAGTGATGCCCAGCCCTTTAAGAGTAGGAACATGTGTGCTGCAAAATATATGAGGACCAAACTCAAACCTTGGGTGCTAAGCTGACTACGCTGTTCAATTGTTGGGGCACTCTTCAGCTTTGCTGTGAAATTTAGTTTCTCCAAAACAAGTCTGGTACTGGAAGTACAAGCTCAATGCAGTGTCAGCATGAATTCACTAGTGCCACCTGGCCTCAGAGTTGGGCATCCTTTAGCAACATGAATATACATAGTGGGCCTTGTAGATGTACTTGTGTCCCAACACACAGACTAAACATTTGTTGTTTGGTTGATGCAGAAGTTGCACATCTTTTTTTGGTATGTCTATGTCTATGATTATGGTATTTACATGCACTGAATGCTGCATGTATTAATAAGTTTCAGAGTTGGGTTTTTTTTCCCCCTCTTAGGACACAAAATCCACTGAAATATTATTAATAAGTAATAATGAGGAATTAAAATTAATGAGTAATAAGTAATTATAAGTAATAGGAAAAAATATGTAGAATCTGCAAGAGAAAAAAGAAGAGAGAGAGAAAGAGAGAAAGAAGAGACAGGAAGGAAGGAGGGAGGGAAAAAGGGAGGAAGGGAGGGATGGAAATATTTTATGTGTGTTTAAGCTGTGATGCCACTCAGAGCAGAGAAAGTGATTGAAAATTTTGACAACTAATGGATGATCAAGTATTCCCTCTTTAGATGTGCAGAACAATACATGAGACTGTCTACTGTTTTTTGATAAAGTGGTAGAGTGGTGTTTCTTTATGCCAGTTGGCTAGCTATCAGCCATCATTTTTCCACTGCAAATAATTCAAATGTGAGACGGATCTATGGGCTGTCTGAAAGAGCAGTTTTATGTGGCTTATTTCTGCTTTTTCCATGTTTCTTAACACAGATAAGGATCTGATAAAGAGGATATATTGCACATCTCTTTCTTCCCAACTCAGAGGAAGGACTATACTATTTTGCTACAATGCTTTTCTTAGAGTTTCATTTTTCTGTAATGTATGTATTCCCATTTTCATTTAGTAACACTATTTACTGATTTTAGGTCTATAATGCTTTGTTTTTTTATTATAGAGGCTTGTTAAATTACGTTTCACAAGTGCTAAGTCCATTAAAATATTCCAAAGTTGTGGCATCTTTTGTTTGTTCGTTTGATTTTCTTCCTTACTTCTTCAGTTTATATCTATGCATGTTACAAATCTGTTACACAGTTTAATCTTTCATCCCTCTTCTAATGATTCTTGCCAAATACTTTTTATGTTAGCCTAAAATTAATCTAATTTTCTCAAAAACTTATATTTAAAATGTATCAAAAGTTTGATTACAATTATATATCTTGCATTATTTTAAACGATAATGTTTTTCTTTTATTTCTTTCCTTTTTAGTGTCTTCATTATTTTCATTTTGTACAGAATGACTTGGGATAGATCTTGTTGGGTTTTTTTTTTTAAAGTTTCACAGAAATATTAGGGACAAGGGCTGTAACTCCAGGTAAATACCGCAGCCACCTCCAGACCCCTGGTCTCTACATATGCTTTACCACGTGGTTTCTGGGTATGGATGTTGTGTATGCAACTAGGACTGTTACAAAGTGCCTGTCAGCCGAGAACTGAATCTAGGCAATCAGTACAACAAGGACTCTAGGACATAACATAACACGTTTTCAATTTAGATCAGTTTATGCATGACCTTTAAAGGAATTTTCGGTTGGATTTGATTACTGGAGACCATCATCTAATGTTCTGTTTCTGAAAAGCAGGAAGGTTCATCAAGTTGTTTTTACAAAAATAACTTCCTTTTGCATACTATTTAATGATCAGAACTATATGAAGCTCTCAAGCTAAACTCTTACCTCAGAAATACATTAGAACATTTGGTAATGAAAGCACTAAAATTCTGTCAGTGCTCCTTCCCCCTGTATACCCAGTTCTTATTCATACGCTGTAGTTTAGGTATAATACCTTTATTTTTACTTTAAAACAGATATTTCATTGGAAAAAGATAGATCTGATATTTGTAACAAGTATATTGTATGTTCGTACTTGTTCTCCAGACGTAAAGATGTCTTAAAAAAAATCAAATAGATTTCAGTGGAAGATTGAGAAAAAACTTCTATATTGCACTGGTCTGTCAAGTAATATTTGCATTTTGCACAATTAATTGTAGCTCAGAAACAAACTTCAGCATTTAATAGTGTCTTCACTTGCAGTCTTTGATACAGCTGGAAATCGAGAAAATTAATGCTAATCATTTAAGGTTCTGTTTGTTTCTTTTTTTGTTGTTTCTTTTCTCAGATGAGTTCTATCTAATATCTACCTGAACAAGCCTGACTGAAACAGTTTTACTAACAGTTCTAAAATTATACTGGACTAAAGTGGGCAAGAAATGTAAGTGGTTAGAATAAATAATGCACACCTTACACACTGTGTTGCTGGAAGCAAACAATTTAGGTGCTAACATAACTCAGATTCTAGTTCAAGATTTGTTTTTCTCTGTTGTCAGGAAATCTTAATGAAACAGCAGTAGAAAAAAATCTGTGCATGTGAATTTGGAGTGCAGACAAGACAATGCATACAACCCTTCTCTATTTGAGCAGAGTCATTTATTACTCTGGTGCCAAGAAATACTAAAGAAATCAGACCGGCTGGGGATGCTTTCCATTATTTCTTCTTTCTATCAGACATCTTGTATTAGATTAAATAGAATCTTCTCCGACAACCAATTTACCAACCAAAGAATGGTGTTACAATTTAGTAAGTGTTGCTTTTCCTCCGTTAAATCACTTTGAACCCTTTTTTCTGCATTATTTCAAAGGTCTTAATCACACTTGCATGAAGCCTGGCAGAGTGAATAAGAGAAAAAGGAAATTTTTCCTTTGTTCCTATCACCTACTGAAGCCAAACCACTAGCAAGCTAGAGCTCTGGGCAAAAACTACCACTTAGCACTGGTGTGTTTTTTTATTCAGTATTAGATTAGTGTTGCACTGTTTTTTCCAGCCGTCTTCTAAATCAACATACAGAACCTCAACTTTAGCCCTACACAAGATGTCCAAATGTCCCCATGCAAAGAATCACCCACTCTGCCACAGGGGTTCATGACGAAATGGGGTTGACTATTTCAGGGCCTGCATATGGCTCCTGTTTCGCTCAGTATCTCTCTAGTGGGAAACAGGCTGTCAGAAGCATCTTTAAAACTATTTTTCTACATGTCTATTACTCAGAAAAGAAGTTTTCAAATAGCAGGGGAAAATGAATGTAAATAAGCACTGACAATATTAATTTACCTACCCCAAGGGAGGGTTGTTTAGCTGTTTCACTAGTGTCAGGCATAGTGAACGTCGTCTCAGCCCCTTGGGGTCTAGGAGAAGAGGATGGTAAAGAATGAAGTACTGCCTGTGCCAATTTGCAAGCCAGAATTAATTTAATCTTACTTTCCTTATTCTGTGAAGGCAAAGCAGAAGGCTGGCACTAGGAAGGTAAGGTCCTGATGGCATCACCTTCTTGTCTACCTGTAAAATTCTGGTCGTGTGTTCCAGTATGTGCCACTATCTGAAGTATAAAATTGGACTGCAAATGCAGGAAAAAGGGAATTTCCTCCAAACTCTTTATTTACTTGTCATCTAATTTTCTGTCTTTAATTGGTTTAAAGGGATTAATGAAGTATTTGGTTACAGGAGTTTGTAACCAGGATCTGGCAGTTTTATAGAGCTGGAAGGGATAAATAATTAGCTTTGAGAAACAGGTAATTCTAAATGCAAAAGCAAGATGCCTATGTAACTTTGTCATTACTTGGCACTCATGACTCTTGGCAAAGAACTTGTTAACTTGCCAGCAGGCTTCAAGCCCTCCCTTTTGTCGTTCATAAGTGAGAAGAGACAAGAGAATATATCTGGACCGGAAATAATTTCAGAAAGTTCCATTATATACATTGTCCTCTGCGCTCTGGTGATCTGCCCAAAGAATCTGTGGACCAGTTAATCCAGCTCAGAGCTGGATTAATTCTAAACACTGAACATAATACTCCTCTGTCACTAAAAGGCTCATTTTTGATCCAACACAGTCAAGGAAAATGCTCCATGGCAATGCAGATGCTCATTATAAGGATATGTTCCTCCCTTGTTGGTTTGCTGAAGTGTGGTACATGGAAACTGAACCTTGTACAAGGAGACCATAGTCTTGTTAAATTATTCTTATCGATTACACAAGTTCGATCTCATAATTTTTATTGCTGCTTTTTTTAATTGATAAATACATCTACAATAGCACTAACTGCAGCAATGTAATTTTTACAGTCAAGGTTTTTTTTGTTTTCAAAGGTCCTCTACGTATTCTATGTGCACAGGGAGGGGATGAATATATCTTGAAGTAGATGAGCAGCTGTGATGCAATTCCACTTGTTTTCAGTAATACTTTAAAAAGCACTGTAATAACACCTGCCAGTATAATTAGGTTCAGTCAAGTACTCTGATACATTTCAAGCCTAATACATTGACAGGTGATTTTTTTGTGTTTGTATTTTATTTATTGAGAATTATTAAATGTTATCTCTAAAGTAGTAGGGAACCAATGAAGGCGTCATGTAAATATGTATATCACAGCATATATAGAATGAGAAATATTTTTTTAACTGCTAAAGGTGTTAATAAGAATAAAGCAGAACTCCCACTGAAGTGGCTTAACAGTCATTATAAAACATAGTCTGGGAAATTAGAATGTAGCAGCATTTTGGGGATGTTTGTCTGGAACTGAGACATCTAGAAATATTAAGTAGAGCTTTTCGTTTCAGCAAAGGGCGAGGACTAATTTGCATTCTTCTATGGCTCTTCCTACGAGCAGATCAACAAAGCAGTGTTGGCTCCAGTCCTGACAATTCTGGCTGATAGCCTCACTTCCCTGGCTGCATGGTGTGTGACTCATGCATTTATAAAGTGTATGAGGGATAAAGGGATTCATCCTGCACCCGTTGACTTCAGTGGGACAGTATCAAACACAAAGACTCATTGAAACTCAATGGGACTTAGAATCCTAAGCAGAGCTGCAACAAGAAACTGATTCTTTGGTTGTGGCACTGAATTTTTTAATTAGTTTTTAAAAAGAAAAAAGTGGGATGATTAGAAACATATCATAATTTTCACAGAACTATCAAAGGTCAAAGTGTTACATTTGCTCTAGATAAAATTATCTTTGTGTAGTGGGAAAGGAAAACATTATTTTTTTATTATTTTAAAAAGTTTCAGAATGGAAAAAGTTGTTTCAAAAAAAAAACCCTAATATAAATATTTCACTTTGAAAATGTTGATGTGAAACTTTCAATTATAATAAAATATTCTTTCACTGAATCTGTTCACAAATAGTTTCAGTCTCTCCAGATTTCATATTTTTAAAATAAATAATTTACAGAAGAGTATATTACTCAAGCTCTTCATACTAGATTGCTTTATAAAGTTAGGATGTATAGTTTTGTTTCCTTAGTGGACATGACTTGCTTTGAGGAAGGGGTTTGTCCTTCTTCCAATGTAGTCCCTTCCCCGAGAGATTACTATCGTTACCACATAGCTGACTTCTGAAGACATTACTTAATCATCCTGGCTTTTTAAAAAGAAACATGATCAAATTTTGTCTTAATACATCAGGCTGTAAACTGTGCTTATTCAGGATCTGTCTCAGAGAAAACTGAACAGGCTATACAGCAAACAAGAGGTGGAAGAACTCAGGAGAAGAGAAAATGAATTGAAGGCACAGCGACTTGTACTCCAACTGGATTTGGAATAGCACCTTTTTTTATGAGTCAGGGCCATTGGATAGACATTTTAAAGATATTTTATGAACTATTCCCATTGATTACAGTGAGCTGTACCTACATCCATCCACAGTCAGGTCTTCAGACAACACAAGTATAAGTAGCCCTGCAATTTAAATACCTTAAACATTTTGGAGTCCAGTTGAACTAAATAATTTGTTCTAGCTTAGAACTGTCTCCCTCTCCCTCTCCTTCTTCCTCTCCAAGATGCTCGTGTAGGAAAATATCATGGCTTGCAAATCTTCACCAGTGTGGATGGATAATTTACAGGAGTAAAGCTTTTTTATGACTTAAAGTCTCCTCTGCCACTTTTTGCTTGGTAGCTGCACTCATAAATTACTCCTTTGAAAGATGAAAGAATAGAGAACTTGTGTCTGGATACCCAGGACCTTATTGCAATCTCCTTGTAAAATTACAATCAGTCAACTACAAACTAAAATCTCTAAAAGAAGACAAAACACTATCTGTAATTTGTTATACAGATTTAGGTTAGACATTTGACAAGACCTTTCTCAAGGGATATATAAAAGATACTGCTGAGTTTATGAATTGACTTGGAATATCCTTGTAGAGATTCTTTCTTTTCAAGCTAAGACTCTGATAGATAGCTATGATTTCAGGGTGTGTTAGATGAAGAGATAAAGTGTTAAGGGACCTGTGGTGTATTACTAGTTTTACACAAAGCTTTGATAAAAACAAGTACTAAAACACATTATTTAACTCCTTCTTATAACTTGTTTCAAAACAGTGTAAGAACAATTAGTAAAAAAAAAAGGGGGTTGATTCTTTCATACTGTAATCTTCATATGAATTTTTTAAAGGTTAAAGACCGCTTAGTATGTATGAATTTCTATGTAATGGCAAATTAACTACTCACATAATTAAGCAATCTGCCCAAAGTTCTTACTCTGATTTTTGAAGTGCTAATAAGACTAAATTGCTCAAATCCAGGAAAGGAATTAAGATATGCGAAATGTTAATTAGATGAAGAAACAGAACTAAAAGGAGAAGCAATGTGAAATCGGGATTAAACAAGAATAAATAAATATTTCATTTGGGAATTAAAAATAAAAGGTAAATGAAATAGAGACAAAATAACAATATATAAATTCGTGGCCCCCATGATACAGTAGAATATAAGATCTCACTTATTTAAAGGTATGTTGTTGAGATAGCGCTACGGCTTCCTATTAACCATATATGTTGGAAATACTTTGGATATTCTGAGCTGCTGGAGCGTGGCTCTGCATCATCATGCACATCAGAGATGAGATTCAGAGCCAGGCTGTTGGAACCTAAATTTACAGGTAAGATGGCTCTGTAAAGTGTCATTATACTCAAAGGTCTAGGCAGTATTATCACTGAAGACGAAAAGGCTCCTCAGCTGACCAGTAAGCTTTTGCTTTAGGATGAATACACTAGTTCTGTAAAATGGGCTGACTATGGACTAGACAATAGCATAGACACACAGTCTAAAGTGTACTGTAGACCCTGACATTACAAGCACCTACTTTTAACCGTCTGAACCTGAAGAATTTCTCTCTCATTTACCACTTGTTCTCAACAGATGTATACAGAAGAACATGCAACACTGCTAACAGTAGCCTCAGCACAGCAGACCACAGAAATACATGATTGGATTCTATTTCCTGAACATTCCTGCTTAATGCCTTTTGACACATAATATATGTCTGTGCCCATGAGGCTGGCATGCAGAAGACAAGATATATTGGAAACCTTGACACTTGCAGAACGGAGAACACCTCACACAGCTGGAAAATACACTGGCTTTTAGCTGAAACACTGTTTAGTGGGAGAAAAGGAGGCTTGCTGTCCTCAGAGGAGCACGCAACTCAGCTTTCTAGGGCTTTTCACAGGGGTCTGAAGGAAGCATGTTCTACTGTGGTTTGGCCATTTTCCCAATGTTTGACTCCCTTTTATATTTGACCAGTCCAGCTAATGCTGTTTCCATTTTTTCCTCCAAATGTCAGTAAAATCTTTTTTTTTCCCCTGATACAGATTTTTTTTTTTTGTATTTTGTCCCTGTTCCAATGGTGGGTGCATGACTCGCCAATGGTCACAAAGCAATATGGAAGCTTAGACTGGTTTCTGTGTGAAAAACTTAAAATATAATCTAAAGGGGAACATTTTTGTAGAAACAGGAAGAAGAGGAGAAGAAATCAGTGTAAGAAAAGTAGAAGAAAAATTTTGCCAGGAAAATGTCTGTTTTCAAATAGTTTCAGTTTGACAAAAAAAATATTCAAAAAGTCACAGCTCTGTTCCCTGAATTTATAAAAAGAAGTGCTTTAAAACAGCTTGTTATCATCCTTGCCTAAAGTACTGAATGCTCATCTCATCCATACAGAGCAGTTTTATGCTTGTTCAGAATTTTTATTGAAAACACAGGTTTTCCCTGTGTTCTCCTCTCAAGGTTAATAGTCATGTTGCTATTGACTCTCAGGTGATGACTTCATCGTACTACCTGTCTGCTGGGGGATAAAGAATGTTGCACAGGAATTAATGTTCCTGCAAGCATGACTAGCCAAATGTAGTAGGAAGGGTTTGCTGGAGTGGAAATAGGTTGGAAAGACTGGCAGTCCTTTCCTTGCATTGCTCATCCAATGCCTGATCACCTTTATATCACGAAAAAACAGCAAATATGAATCATGACAAAATAGGAGACCCCGTTTTGGACATAATTTGGAGATATGTGACAGAGTGATCCCTAACATACATGACAGTCTGAAAGATAAAAATAAGAAAAATTAATGTCAGGTAAATACAATTTAAGAGTTGTACTTCATTAGGAGAAGTTGCATGTTTTCAACATGCAGCTGATATCCTAGCGATATTTTTCTTAAACAAAGATTAGTAAAAAGGACGATACATAGCATGATTAAGTATTAAACAAAACCCAAGTTACCATGTCAGGAAACTTGCTATGAAATCATACATTTAGTAGGACCAAAAAAACCCCCCAAAACAGGAAAGCAGCTAAAGAAAAAAAAGAATATTGGGGTGTTATATAAGTATGCTACATAGCACTGAATCAATGCTGTATGGGCAGTGAACATTTTTTGGTTCTGCTGAACAAAAATATATTAAAATACTTCCAATTTACCCAGGAATAGTAATAAAGAGCTATTGAATGCTCCTTCTGAAGTAGAAATACTATAAGTTACAAGATACTATCTTTTATTTGGAAGATCTTTCTTTCTGAATCAGACATACATTATGTTAACAATTGCTATATGTTGATTTGAAAATGGCAAAACAACAAAAATGATATCATATACTTTGAAACTGTTGCTTTCTATTTTTTATCTTTCCATCCCAACACTTGGAAAAATATCAGTCAGTCCAGAATGAGATGAGTAGGATGATGAGGGGGAAGGTGTTCATCCATTTCATTCAGAATAGTTTAAAAATTTTAATTATTAAAGACAGTCCCAAAGATAACTTTTCATAGAAAGTAATAGGATGAGTCATTTGTATCTTTACTCAGGGGAAGGTATCTACTTTATTTGTTTCAGTAAAGTTTCTTCTGATTTCTTTACCGCGAGCAACAATAGTGGAGCTTATCTTATATAATGCTAGTACCCAGAAATTTAAGGTGGCACAATACAGCAGCAGAAAACCAAGAGAGTTTTGGATTGCTTTTGCAGAAGCATATTAAATACTTTACCGCAGACATCTACAGATGGGTATTCATCACTGAATAAGGACAAATTATGAGAAAATGCAGTGACAAGTAAAATGATGAAATATAATTACGTGCAAGGGAAATCATGGAGAAAGACATCCTACTGATCAGATCTATTGTTAATCTGAATTCCCAAGGGAAGTAACTGAAGTCCCCTTGCTCAAAACACATGATGTTCAATTTGACAATATGCTAGTAAATACTCTATGAGAAATAATGCAGGATGGATTCCTTAGAGGATCTCATCAGATAATTTTTGGTTATATTTTCTCTTAAATACTTTGATGTTTTGCGTTTGGGACACTCATAAATTATTTGGTTAGCAGAATAATGGAAGAACATTTTCTCCTTAAAATCTGTGAAGGTTCCTCTCCTTTTAAAATGGTTCTTCGTTATGGAAAAGACAGAAACAGAAATGATAAGTTTGGCAATGTCACTGAGAATTTTCCTTATCTTTGTGTTGCTTTTGCCTATCAAATCCTTAAAACATGAAATCAGAGGAAGAAACAACCAGAATATTTTGACTTTCTGCTAAAGCTAAAACGTTGGGATTGCTTGCTTCTTTTCTTTTGACTTGATAACTAAAATAAACAGCAAGAGAGGAAAATGCTTCTAATTGCTCAATTTACATACAGTTTCTTAATAGCATCTTGTATGGTTGTATAGCTGAAAGATATTCTGTGAAGGATATTCTGTGAATGTATACTAAAACTCTGGGGCCATCACTAGCTAGTTCTACATAAGCAAGGTTCATGTCCAGACTATTTACATTCAAAGCCTCAATTCTGATTCTATGGAATATCTTGTATTACTGTACAACAAAGATAGTTTACATTTTGAAATTTTGAAAGACTTTTTTTTAACCTCCAACATTATTTTAGAGAACAATAAATATAAAGACAAAAAATATGAGTATTTCTGAGATAGATGTATAGAGGAGTTTATAATACCTGTAAAATTCATCAAATGTTTCCATTACAGACCTGTAACATCAATGTACTTCCAAAAGCGCACTTGCTTTTTACATATTTTAGCTTTTCAGCAATACTGACAAGTGATAAATTTCTTTAGAGATCTGATTGAGAATACTTAATCAGGCTGAGAGAGTTGAGGTTGTTCAGCCTGGAGAAAAGAAGACTCCAGGGAGACCTTATAGCAACTTTCCAGTATATGAAGGGCACCTACAAGAAAGCTGGAGAGGGACTTTTTACAAGGGCATGCAGTGATAAGATGAGGAGTAATGGCTTCAAGCTGGAAGAGGGTAGATTTAGAATAGATATTAGGAAGAAATTTTTCACTATTGTAGTAAGACACTGGAACAGGTTGCCCAGAGAGGCTGTGGATGCTCCATCCCCATGTGCTCAAGGCCAGGCTGGATGGGGCTTTGAGCAATCTGGTCTAGTGGAAGGTGTCCCTGCCCATGGCAAGGGAGGGGGGGGGAACTAGATGACCTTTAAGGTCCCTTCCAACCCAAACCATTCTATGATTCTGTGATTCTACTCTGGCATTATTTTCATTGGAGTAAACCAACATCACTTGTACACATGGAATTCTGATATAAAAAGGTTGACTTAAGATCTTCTTTAGAGAAAGCTAATGAGCTGAGGGACAGGGTGATGAGGAAGAAAATTAACAGTTTCTAAAATAACTGGTTTTCATGTACAGGTAAATGATGACATTAGAGTTGTGAATATTTTTTGCCCTGTCCGAATATGAGGAATGATGAGTCACGGGATTAATAGCATTTGTCAGTTGAAGGCAGGAAGCTGGTGTTGCTCTTCTTATTACCATCACAACTGATCTGCCAAGCTGTTATTGTCAGCGCATTACATCAATTTAGCAAATTTCATTAATGTAACATGGCATGTGAGGCCAGAAGCATGTAGATGATGGTAGTGTTAATTTGAAATATTTTGGAGAAAAAAAATTAAAAGAATGCAGTAAATACAGTGATCTTCTTATTTGCTTCTTTCCCAATAATCATAACTTTATTTTTTGTCCTTTAATATGGACAACGAACAATGTTTTTTTCTGGGATTACAAAATTATACATTTTAATATCATGATACTCAGGTTAGATTGCATGGCTTTGCTTGATTCTTAAGATTCTTATCTTAAGTTACAAGTTTTAATGGTCCAAGAAAACTCCATCCCCTGCTAAGAATTAGAGCTAATAGATCTCTGACTTGTAGGAGAGACTAGTAGTGACTGAAAATTCTTAAAGAAAAAGTGTGGCAGAAAATTTGAGAAGTGTGGGTTAAGGCATTGCTTTCCCAAATTCAAGCTGCCAATGAAGCCAGCCTTAGTGAAAATTAGCAGCAGTGTAACATAGAACAGGCTTTATTTGTTCAGGTTCTTGAAAGATCTCTGAGAGAAAGGTCGGTCATCAGCTTTGTCTAGAGACTGCAAAGCAAGCTCTGGAGAGGAAAGGGATAGATCCTTTTTAAGTAATGGACTGAATCCTGAAAAATCCTGTAGTAGATGACTGAGAAAGGTGATGAATACAAATCAAGGAGGATACCATGAAATTCATGTTCTTCCTTATGTTCTTTTTTCACTCTGTTGTTCTTTTTGTTCAGCCATAGGGTAGTGTCTGTGTCAAAGTACAGTGTGGAAACACAGTTTTGTAGCAGTATAAAGTAAAATAATTTGGTCTTTTCCCTTCTGGGGAAGATGTAGTAGAAGTCTGGGTGAAGAAAACCTGAAGTGTTTTATACAGAAACAATCAATTATTTTTTTTTTTTTAACTGCTTTTCGTTCAAACATTTTCTCTGTATTCTGTGACAAAGCATAAGGACCCCGAAGGCAAGCCAGGCAGTATTCTTTCTCCTTTCAAAAGTATCCAGGAGAGCTGATATTTTCGCAACAACTTGTAGGTCCCGTATGGGAATTTATTTTGTTTTGTCTCTAAAGAAAAACTTCTCAGTAGAGATGGGGAATGGGAAATGTTTCATGAAGTTTTGGATTTTATAAAATAACAAAGGTGCCAGGTTAACCAAGTCAAGTTAATCTCAGCCATTCTATGATCCTGTGATTCTGTGAAGTCCATGGCAACAGTCTGTAGCAAAGAGTAGAATGTACTCTTCCGTAAAAGAAGAGTATGAGTATTTTATTAGGGAACAGTTTTCTGCTTTTAGGATTGTCAGTAAAAGCAGTTTCAAGGCCTGAAACATAGATATGGAGAAGAACTGGAGAACAAGCAGAGCAATTACTTCCATCCAGATACAAATAATGCATCTCCTTCCACCCTCAAATGAGGTTGCTTGGAGAATGGATGGTTATTTAGCAGTGTTTCCCACTTTTTCCTATAGCTTGATATGATAAAAGTCATGATAATTTGTTTCCTGCTGTGCTTTTATATTGCTGTAATATTATTTTTGCTCGCAACTTAATTTGAAGGCAAACACCAAGGCATTTGAAGGGCTGAGGAAGCATATGATGTGTTTTACCCCTGAGAGAAGCTGACTTTAAAGAGTGAAAATTCACTGCAAACTTGCTGAAATAGCACTAAAATAACAAAATGGGAAATAAAACCCTTAAGAAAAACAAAGAAACAAAGAAACAAAACCCAAACAACAACCAACCAAACAAAAACTCCCACAGAACAATACTGTATCATACATGGTGTCAATTACAGTATAGAGAAATAACCATGTAATGGTGAAAAGGTTAAAAAAAGCAGAGATAAAAATAATACCAGCACTGTTGCTAAATAGAAGAGAAAAATATGTGGTAAACTTAGTCCTTATATGTCTGGTCAGGCTGACTTTGTACAATGAATAAAAAAGGAAGAAAAAAAGTCCTTGTTGAAAGCTATGCAAGTTGTTGATTGAGTTTCATGTTACTTTTGTAGGTTAATACGCATCAATAAACTATACATTTCTTGGAAAGTAGCCTAGTTAAATTGCCTCAAATATCCTAAGTTTTCTTTAAATTAAGACAAAAATGGTGGCAGTGATGACATGGGGGCAAAAACTGATCTGAGAATTGCAGTACTATGGGAACTAGCATTTTCAATCATTTGTTTATTCTGGTTTCAAAACACAGAATAGAGCACAAGCGATTTTATTATATTCATTAACGGTAATTAGATAACAACAAAAAAAATATCTGCAGTAAAAACATACAAGGAAGACCTGCTGCGACAAGTCTTCATCTGCCACAAATAGACAAAGGTCCACTCAATTCAGTAGAGTGATTTACTCTATTTAAATATCACTATTAGAAAAAGTAGTGTTTCTCTTGCTTGCTTGTACAAACTGGTTTTACTTTACTCCTTTTGGTCTGCTTCTATATTACATGTAATTGGGGCATAAATGTCTGTATCAAATCAAACTCACCTTTCAACCTCTTCTGAGAAATAAGAAGCATAAAATGAAAATGTACCCTAGCTAATGAGGACAATTATTTTTCCAGACATGTCACTTGTGTCACATAGGAAACATTAACATTCTTGTTTCATTGACAATTATTTATTTATTTCAAATTTAAATAATAATTAAAAATGTCACTTTTGAAACAAACATACAACTCAGATTAATATCATGCCATATGTGATTTTTCTTCTTTTGCCCATTTTGAGGCTAAAATTAATTTATTTTTCAACTGCAATTTGATGAGATACACCAACTACTGCATGTCTTTTTCCCCTTATTCTTCTGTGAGCTGCGCTTAAGAATTCTTAAGAATGCACTTGTGTGTAAGTCGCAGTACAACGTGGGTTTGTTAATATCATGTTATGAGTGTGATTGTGTTTCCTTGGTACAACATTTTACTCTTTCATTAGCATTTCTTACTTCTTTGGGATAAATAAGCAGGATTTACTGATTGTGTACAATCCACAGGGTAAATTGAATAAATTGCTGGTTCATTTATCTTGGCCTTCTTTATGCCTTATGCTGTTTAAAAATAGAAAGCTGATTTTACAAAGTGTAAAAAATCAGTCACTCTGATTTCATATTTTTCAAAGATAACCAAGTTTTATTGTTTTATTTCTGAAAAAATAGACTGAAATTTTCAATATGAATACAGTTCAATTAAAAATTTCTAGTATAATAAAAAATCATTCATTTTATCATTCCCCCTTCCCTCATTTTTTTAAACAGAGTAGGAAATTCTTACAGACAGTTATATGTTATTTATACGTGAATGGAATCTAAATGTTGAAATGTACACACTGACAGAAGCAGGCATATAATAAAATCTAAACCGACATTTAAATTATATTTTGTCTAATATTGTGATTTTTGTTATTTCCTTCACAAGTCACTCCATTTTACTATGAATTAGAAGAAGTTAGAATTATGAATATGTATCCAACTATGAGGTTTCCTGTGTAAATAAGAAATCATTCTTATATACATAGGAATTAACCAAAAAAATAAGTTTTGATAACACTGAAATAAATTATTCTTTGATGTCAGTGAAGTAATCTGAACAGCTCTTTGAGAAAGAAATTTTTTCCTGGGGCTTCATTTCCTTTTCTGAATGTGGTATTTCTATAGCACTTTATACAGCAAGGTGCTCACGAAACTGGGTGTTGTTTTATAAAAATCAACAATGTTCCCAATCTTCAGTGACAATTTATGACTCAAACTGTTACAACTTAAAATTGGAGACTTAGTATGTAAGTACCATTTCTAGTTATATTTTTAATAAAAAAACTTGACCGCCAAATGTTTTTTAGACAAGTGCAAATAAATCCTGTAAATACATGATAAATAGTGTCTTAACTGTAACTTGCTTAGTATGGATAAGCTAAAATTCAAATGTATTATGAATATGGCACCAGCAATTATTTTTTTCAGCTTCTAAGAGGGAGGAAAATCACACTGAAAAGACCTCCATTCACAAATGACAAAACAACTGCTACGTATTTGTCTTATTTTTAAGAGAGCATGAGTATTTTTCTTGGCTCAGCAGTGTTGAGTTCAGTGTAAATGTTGCTATTGGTTTTAGAGGGAAGGGATTTAAATGAATATGCATATCTGTGATTAAAGAACTAGTGGAATTAAAGCTTTGCAGAAGAACACATAGAGCTTTCTAAAGTCATAAATGGGCACCTAACACTTGCAGGCTAAATGTTAAATGCTAAATGTTATTTGCTCATTTGATCTTGTATGAGAAAACCTGTTATGATAGCTGAGTGAAGTAAGGGAAATGCTTTCCACAACACTTAAATGTCTTCAGGAGTGAGTTTTGATGTGAATGCTTGCAGTCTTTTCATGTTAATTAACTCTATTTCTGAAGTACATATTTAAATGTAATATAAAAAGAAGGGGAGAGGGAGGAAAATAAAGTGCTTAAAAAAATGGTCCAACATCAGGAATTATGTCTTTCAATCTCTTAGGGAGCTAGGGGGGAATTTTCTCAACTACAGACTGTGGCCAAGAGAACCCGCGACAGACTACCACAAGGTTATTGGTATGTCTCTGTAGCATAAGGTACCTCTTCATACTTGAGGCTGTTATTCTTCATTCAGTCCTTTATGTCTGGTATAGTGTTTTGTATTCCACCATCTGTTAGACCATCTACTGCTTGAGAATGCTTGTCCGGGTAACTGGAATGAGAGCTGTGATTGCAGGTGTACAAGTCAATGAATTCTTCTCCCAGAAATGGTCAAGACAGGAAAGGGTTGCTTTTGCTTCTCACAGGTCATGGCCCGGCACTAGACCGAGTAGCACCTGAGCACCGATCTAGTAGGTCCCTTGAGGTAGTGGTGGGAAGACAGTGAGCAAGCCAGGACAAACCATGTCACATATGCTGTGTCCAAACTGCCTCTTAGATGTATTCCTAAGTCTACATTCATGCTCTATCTGGCTCCCCCCAGGCTCAGGCTAAAATGTGTATCTCCATGTGTGTGCATGGAGGAGGAGGAGGAGGAGGGCATGACAGTTAAATACTAGTTGCATAGCCATAGCAGAGCTTAGTGGGTGAAGCACTTTGCAAGACAGGAATCTTGCATCTTGGGGTCTTCTTGTTCTCAGAAGAGTGACAAAATGAAATACAGTACAGGAAGCAAGAACCAGGTATTTCCTCCTCCACCTAAACATTCCATAATTAAGTATTAGAAAGGAAAGGTATTTGAAATGGGAATGCTGATTTTATTATTTACAAAGTGTGCGCTGGAATAGCTGGCTTTCAGTGGTGGATAACGTAGAAGATATCATAATGTTCTACAGCTTGAGAAAAGAATGGACTGGGATAATGAAGACACATTAAGGTGTTCTTCTGTGTATTTAGAAGAAAAACTCTGAACAGACCATAGTACCTTATTTTCTAGAATGAACAAAAATTACTTTTTCATCTTCTGGTTGCAGTCACTCACCTTTTTCATGGAAAACTCACCAATCTTAGCCATATGCTACTACAGCCCACATATTACCAAAAGAGACAAGAAGAAAGAATCAAAACAGTCTGTATGTTCTGGAGAATGCCAGAGCTGACACAATTATATCGTATATAGTGTGGGTATGCATGCATTTTGCACAATATTATTACATTTCCACCTTCTCATAATATGTACGTTTCACCAGGTTCTGCTGCCCATTACTGCTATAGCTATTATGTACACATTACACAGATTTATAACACAGAGATTACACACTTCTGCATAATATTTCTCCAACAGGTACCTAAACGTAAGAGAAAGTATGAAAGAACTTTTTTCAGCCCCATTGTTTATCTGTGGCTATTTTATTTACTTCTAGTCTTCTGTTCTTGTCTTAATTGTGTGTATTTTCTAACCGTTATCTCTCTCATGATATCTCTCATTCACTATATTTCATTCTTCTGCTTTGTTATGCATGGCAATTATGGCAACCCTTTAAATATAAACTCTGCTTTCACCTATTCTGAATTTTCATGCCTTAGCTTTTTTGTATCTTTCCCCTGTCCCAACAGAAGTTTCTTTGTCATGAAATCTCAGCACAAATACTGAGCTCACAGAATGCTGCTTCAGAGATACTTGATACAAGCTGTCCATGACTGTAGCTTCCATTTTCAGTTCCTCTCCCAAAAGTCCTTGTCATCATTTCAATTACTGTTGGTAGAATGGGCCACTATAAAACTGATTCACTGGGTATGGAAATCAGAGAAGTGTTACTGGCCTGCCTAGCCAGTTCTGCTGAAGACCACGCACACACAGTTTTTTCTGCTAGATGAAGTCTGTGCATTGCTGGATCACTCTTTTTGCTTGAAGCCAGGGAAAACCATCACATCTGTTATGCCATGAAATTATCCAGATGTTGGTGTGGTTCTTGTCCCACTCTGCATGAACTTATGTCTTAAAGCCTCCAGGCTTTTATGATGAAACTTACTGTCAGAGTCACAGCTGGGCATAAATATGATTTTTTTTTAACCTTCTGCAAGTACATAAATTTTTGTGATTACAGTAGACTGAAAAAAATATTGGACACCTACACTAGCAATTCAGTTTTCATTTTTGAAAATTAATTCTTTACCTAAACACCAAGACAATCTTGCTCTCTCAATTTCTCCAACAGTTGTGTCTCTGGCTGTACAAACTCTAGACCACAGCCCTTCATCTTTTCTGCTTCAGCATCTCTTTCTTCAAGCACAGTGCCATATCTATTGTGCTCCTACCTCCTCCATAGATGTCTGTTCTCCCTGGGGTTCACACTCCTTTTACATCTTTCTGTTGTTCCTTTTCTTCTTGATGGCTGAATGATTGCAGAGTGACAGAAATACAAGTGACACTCTCCATTCTCTATCCCAGTACCCTTTACTCTTAAGCTAGGTATTAATAGGGTACAAAGAGCAGAAATCAGAAAACTATTTCTTCAGTCATAAGTGTGGATAGCTTGAACGATGGTTGCAGCTGAACCAGGATGGAGCAGTCCTGAGCTGCTGAATGGTTTGTAGTCTTCCTACTTATCCCCAGCCTAAGCAGATGAACAGAAAGAAGGAACTCCACTTGCCTGGTGCAATAATCTGATTCGTTTATAAACTAGGAAGCGGTCAGTAAGAGGCAATTTCCTAAACCACTAAGACTGTCATACTAATAGCTATATTTCCTAAATCTACAAACCACTGTGCTCTGAAGTATTTAAGTATCAGCTATTTGAGTGTGCAGATCATCTGATTTGTTGATATTAAGTGCCATGTAAAAAGCTCTTAGTAAAGAGAGAGAATAAAAGAGTATCTGTGTTTTCTAAATGCCTCAACAGCAATAAAAGCATTTTCTTTATAGGAACATATATTTCTGAACATTTGTTGAGAATACTTTTCCATTTAATGTTTGTAAACTCCACTTTCAGTTTACAAGGACTGTTTTCACTGCCTCTGTTAAAACAATGTTCTTATCTGTTTTCCCTTCATAATGATTAAAAGATAAGGAGCATTAATGCTTTCAGATTGTTTTATCACGATAAGGCATTGGGTTATGAAAAGCATACTTTGACATTCAGATACAGAAGTTCTGATTTTCTTGGAATGTTTTATAATAATTAAATAGGTTTTCTTTTTTCTAATTAACTAAATATTATATTTTTATTAGAGGGAGGGGTTTTTGTACATATAGATGCAATATAAATATTTTTGTTTCTTGTTCTACTATGGCTAATCTGTTCGCAGGGGTTACAAATAAGATATCCCAGGAATGGTTAAAGAAGTTCAGAAAATAAACTATCTCCACAGCAGAAACTTTGCCTTTCGAGAGTCAAATCCTCTTTGCCAATACACAATAATTTTAAGGATTTCAGCTTTTATGTGAGGGATTACAATACCTCACACTTTTCACATACACCCAGGAATAAAGCCATCAAATATTTCTTACTTTTACTAACCACATTGCTCAGTTTTGAGAAAATTAGCCTGATTAAAACTTTGCAATAAACAATTTTATGCATGCATGGGAGATTCAGATATTCAGAATAAAATAATGATCAAGTTAACATAATTCAGCTGCTCAGTAAAGAAAAGCAAATATTTTCCTCATATTTGAGGACATCCCTGTTTAATTTTGTTGCTTTATTTGAAATTACTTTATGCAAATTTCACTGTTAGCTCCTCTAATACTAAAATTGTGCATGGAGAGATAGATTTGCTAAAACGAGACATAGGACATTTTACTTAATCAAGATTATTTGTTGTTCTGACTCATTCACAACTGTATTAAAAACTCAATGAAGCTGTATTACTTTAACTTAAAAATTCCTGTTTCTACGAAATGTCAATGGATTTTTTGTTTTTTGTTTTTTTTTTTTTTTTTTAATTAATGTAATTTCACCACGAGTATAAACAACTCTATGTAAACAGATGTTCTACTTTGATGGGCGATTTTATATAAATTCTTTTTTCTAAAAATTTCACATGTAAAGGAAGTCTTGAGACCCTTTGAAAGTTTAAGCTCATGATTATTCAGTAGACAAAAAAGAGAAATTAAATGAGATTTAAAGTACCATTTTTAAAACTTTTGACTTTAATCAAACTTAATGTCTATCTTACTCTACATGAACAATCTATTTTAAAAATGGTTCTGTTAATTTGTACTTCTGAAGACGATGGAAGACCTGTCTTTAGACTAGTGACTGCCACGTGTGATGTAGATCAGATTCAATGTGAGGTGCAAGTTTTGTTTCCTCCAAGAGTAGGGTGCCTTCTACAGTTTTGTCTTTCATACATATGTAAATATTTTGGGTTGGGTTTTTTGTTTGTTTTGTTTTTGCAAAAAGAGGGTGTTGCTAGTTAACTCATGGATTGAAAGCGGTATGTTCCTACATGCTTTTAAATTGAGAAAATCTCAGTTTAGTCTTTGCAGTACATGACGAGATATCCTAGGAGTTCTCCCATTTGATCTGATACTGGGATTTTCATGAAAGTACGGAAAGCATGTGTTGTTCTGTGTCCCTTTCTTAGTTAACACAGGGGCTTTTAACTGGAATATCCAAGACTAAAATAATAAAATGCCCATCTTTGACATGAAAAGTCTCACTATGTCTGGTACAGAAAAGAAACCATAAAACATACTTATCTGTTCCTTTTGCAGAGTGGAGTGACAAATCTGTCGTCCATGGCTGTAATATTTACTTAGAAGTTGCAAGCAGGGCAGAACTGTGCAATATAACACTGAAACTCATAATTCATTACCCCCAGATTTTGTAATGAAAATAATTACCAAAGTAAGTAAAATAACACTTATAAAAAATTATGCTAGGCAAAGCCTCGATTTGATAGTGTAAAAGGGATAAAATGAAATGATCCATTCAAAAAAATAAAAACCCTTTAAAGTTGTAAAGCATTTCTTTTAATTTTGTTGCATATGTTCGATCCCAACATCTGCAGGTGGCTGGCATTTTAGGCCAGTGTTAGGAACATATAGCATAATACAAAGGGTGAGTGTTTTCCCATTAAAATATTTAACAAAGGATTTGAGGTTCTAAAGTGGACAACAAGTAAATTTCAGTGTACTGCTGAATCCTTAAACCAGCAGGAGCAGAATTAGATTCAGTATTAAACGTGTGCCTGCTTTATTTAGAGGAAAAAAAAAGAGAAGAAATATCCTTTTATCAGTATAATCTGCTGTGGAAATTCAATGGTGGGGCCTGCCCTTTCCCTTTTTAATAATGCTGAGCAGAATTTAAAAATGAGTAACTGTTTTGTAAATGGTTTTTGGACTTAGTGGTTTAGGATGCATTTGGGGACTGAAATCAAAGGCATTGGACCATAAACTGAACTTAGACAGCAGGATGAATTAGCCTTGATACGATGGGAACAGTCTATCATTTTATACCCACAGGCCGTATTGCTAGACTGCTAACCTGGTACATACAAGAGGGACAACGACTGGTGCCAGGGGTGTGGGGAAGTGTCAAAGAATGGTTTGAATCCACAAATCTCAGCGGTTTGCTTGGAGGCATGGTTTGCACTCCGAGATCATATCTTTCAGTATATACCTTCATGCAAAAGGAATCCAGCTCATCTGTTCCAAGACTGCTTGTAATGCACATGGAAGATTAGTTTGTGAGGAAAGTTTGATAAATGGGAATTGGGACATTTTCTTTAACACTATATTCCTTGTCCAAACAAAAATACTAATGCAAACATGCCTTGGCAGTCCAGTATTTCTTCTTTGTCCTGTGCACTATTTTCTGAACTTCTAATTTCAGTACTGTGTGCTTTCTGGTTCTTCTCTCTTCCTGGTTTCTGGTTTATACTTTTCTTCCTCTGAACTCCTTCTGAGTTCAGTCCAGGCTCAGATCACTTCCCAGCTCTTCCTCATCTGTCCTTGGTTAACAGCCACATTTCTTCTGTAGCTCCTGCCATCCTCCTGACTTGATTTTGTCCATTTGGCATCACTTATTTTTCCCAGATTTCCATAACCTCATTTTTCACAGATTAATGGGATTAATTCTTTTTCTCTGAGGAACAACCAAGGACTGGAATCTGCAACAGAACTATTGCAGCTGAAGAGTTATTTTTACCAAGTAAATGAAAATGGACAAAGTAAGTTATCTTTTCACCTTTCCCTCTGTTACATTTTTGTGTGCATCTTCTGAGCCAAAGCTTGTGTATATCTCTGGAAAAAAAAAGTGTTTAAAGGACCAGATCCAAAATATCTGTGAAATGCATTGGTATTTTTCATATTCTGTGACTCACAACTGATTAAAAATAACTTTTATATTCTGATACTGAAAACTGGCAGCGAGAAAGCAGATAATAACCACATGTGTGTAAATATATGTCATAATTATACCTGCACGTATAGATAGATGTAGAAATATGTCCCAGATATCTAAATATGTAGACTTCTAGATTCAAAAAATTAGCAAGTTAGCAAGAGCTTTTACAAAGGTTCTGTATTTGCCCATAAATCAACATATTGCCTATTAAAATATTTGAAATGGTATATCTCTAAAAACATTCTTTGCCCAAATTAAACATCCTATAAAATTATATTGTTTTCAGATTTTCACAACATTTCGAACTTTGTAGTGCAGAAACTGCTCTGAAATCAATTGCTAAAGTTGTGGAGAAAATCGCAGAAGTAAAAGCAATAGAGTTTTGTTTTGTTTTTCAGAAATTAAAATTTTATGCTTTATATAAGAAGATAAATACTTTGTTTACCTCTTTGAATAAGTTTGCATTTGTTTTATAAGTTTCTCAATTCATCTTGAGGAAAAAAATTACAGTCTTAAGAGATGTCAAGTTGGATGAGACTACAACCCATCAAGAAGAAGAAAAATTCTATTATACCTTAACTTTGGTTTCTTAACAGCAAGAAAAAAAATCAATACAGAAAGTAATAATTAGTCATCTGCTTCAGACTTAAAGCAACTGTTCCTGTGAAATTAAAAGGGACAGTACCATCTTATCTACTTATAAATGTATCTTTTGGAAAATGTAAAATAATTGACTTACAGTGATATAGATCAGTAAGAATTTGACAATTGTAAAAAGCTGTATGCTCAAACTTGTCTCTCAAACAACTTTATTGTCTCCTTCAGGCAATCACTGGGATGGCTAAAATGTGTTAATTTTCATGTTGTTAATTACTTTATTTTTAAGGAAAGCAGAGATGACAGTGAAACACTACAAGTTCAGAACGTGTAAACCCCCACCTATGCAAAAAGACATAAAACCAAATAATTCCAGGTGAAAAATAAAGATGAGATCAAATCTTGAGTTCAAAATAGATAATTATGGTCAATTTGGAATCAAAGAATCATGGAATTGTTATGTTGTTGGAAAAGACCTTTAAGATCATAAAGTCCGACTGTTAACCTAGCACTGCAAGTTACTACTAAACCATGTCCCTTAACACCACATCTACACATCTTTTAAATATCTCTATGGATGATAACTCAAACACTTCCCTGGGCAGCTTGTTCCAATGCAGGACAACCCTTTCAGTGAAGAAATTTTTCTAAATATCCAAGCTAAACGTCCCCTGGAACAACCTGAGGCCACTTTCTTCTCATCCTATCACCCGTTACTTAGGAGAAGAGGCCAACCCCCACCTTGCTGCAACCTTCTTTCAGGTATTGTAGAGACCGATAAGGTTTCCCCTACACCTCCTTTTCTCCAGGTTAAACAACCCCAGTTCCCTTAGCCCCTCCTCAGAAGACTTGTGCTCTAGACCCCTCGCCAGCTTCATTGTCCTTCTCTGAACATACCACAGGACCTCAACGTCTTTCTTGTAGTGAGGGGCTCAGAACTGAACACAGTACTCAAGGTGGGGTCTCACCAGTGCCGAGTACAGGGGATGATCACTTCCCGAGTCCTGCTCACCACACTATTCCTGATACAAGCCAGGATGCCGTTGGCCTTCTTGGCCACCTGGGCACACTGCTGGCTCATATTCAGCCGGCTGTCCACCAACACACCCAGGTCCTTCTCTGCAGGGCAGCTATGGAACCACTCTGCCCCAAGCCTGTAGTGCTGCGTGGGGTTGTTGTGACCCAAGTACAGGACCCAGCACTTGCCTTTGTTGAACCTCAGCCCATTGGCCTCGGCCCATCAGTCCAGCCTGTCCAGATCCCTCTGGAGAGCCTTCCTACCCTCAAGCAGATCAACACTCCCCCCTGGGGAACACCACTTGTGACCAGCCATGAACTGGATTTAACTCCATTCACCACCACTCTTAGGGTCTGGTCATCCAGCCATTTTTTTACCCAGCAGAGAGTACGCCCGTCCAAGCCATGAGCAGCCAGTTTCCGAAGGAGAAACCTATGAGAAATGGTACCAAAAGCTTTACTAAAGTCTAGGTAGACAACATCCACAGCCTTTCCCTAGTACAAATGTGTGCATTAGTAGAAATGCACACATCTGTGCTTTTTAGTGCATAGCTATTCCTCCAGGGTTACCTGGTCTCCACATTATTGTGTGACTTGCCAGGTTCTTTAGGATTTTTGGAAATTGCTGAAGTGCTTTTAAACCACAGTGATTTTATTAACAGAAATTATCTGCATTTCTCTTTTGTGCTTGGCATTCTCTCTTACATGGTATTTACTGAATAGATTTTTCCATTTCTTATTGTTTGTCTATTAGTCAACTCCCGAGTGCCAAGGAAGCTTGTAAACCTGCTCTGTAGAGGTCAGTGCAGTCACTGATACATTGTCAGTACCCTGAGGAGATATTTTTTCTTTTCAGTTCATGTTAGTCCTTAGTTACATGGCAGCCTTCTGGAGGACAAACAGTTCTCCACAGGAAAATTCATTACATGTAAGATCTGGATGGTATGCTGGTAGCAGGAGCTGAAAACCAGGTTCCTAATATAGGTCTCGGCTGTCCAAAGTTCCCGCAATTAATGTCTTCATTTTTTCTTTAGCTGTGTATTGGAGGTCTGAGAGCTGTTGGCAGTTGTTCCATGTGTCCTTGACATATATTACTTCATGTCCCACACACTCAGCAAGAAAAGGTAAATAACTTCATACTTACTGTTTATCGATGCAGCAATTTATAGAGCTGTTGCAAATGAAACACTGCATCCTTGCTACGTACATGTAAGACTGATGATTTACCTTAGTGCCTCCATTGACACTCTTTTATTTTAAGTAACTGATTTGGGAATATAATGACACATTTGCAGTTAGATCACAAGATTCAAGCAACGCTGAATATTACTTCTTTTACACATGCTGGAGCTTTAATTTTTGGTAATGAAATTTTTATTTGATTAACTTTTAATCTCGCTCTCGCTCTTACTGTCTTTCTGCTAAACTAATGGTGCAGAATCTACAGTCTGGGGAACAGCACAGATTTTTTTTAATAAACTTATGATAATGAGGGGGAGAATAGCATTAAAGCCTCACAAATCAACTCAGCAAGTGAGTGTTGTCCCATCTTCAGCAGCTCCCTCACTGACTACTGCTCCTTGAGTGCGGCCATTTCCTTTTTTTCAGCTGGTAGCCCTATAGAAAACTGAGTTAAAACCTTGGCTGGCTCTCCCTGAGTACTGGGAAAAGCTGGCAGCACATTGCACTTCTTCTCTTGCTTCTTCCTGACTGTCCTTCACTGAGAAAAGAAAAAAAATATAGCAAACAGCAATCAGTTCCTATTCCTTGTTTCTTGGTCCTGGCTCCAGTTTAGAGGGACCTCTAACACATATCAGTTGTCAGTGATTTCTGAGGGCTCAAAGGCCCGTGGTTACTGAAATACTGCACATTCCGTGAACCTTCCTTCTCTATACCTGCCCACCCCACCCCACCCCCCACCCCCGAAAGTGAGGGAAAAAAGCAGATTTGGAGTTGGAGCATAATCCCTCTCTTGGTCTCTACATGCAAGATGGTTCTCCAGGCAGGACTTGTACCTGGCTTATACTGTCATTACTCTCTATTTATTGAGTCTGGCACTTTGTCTTTCTTAGAATAAAATGATTTGAGCGTTTCTTTTGTCATTCCCTGACATAAGTACACGTTTTACTTTGCTGTATTATCTACCATGGCAGCACTGTTGTCTGGCTAAAGTAGGGCATCTTGGGATCTAATTTTATACTTCTCAATACCCAAATGAGCACTGTAGACTATGTTCAACACATCTAAATCCACATGGTATAGCATTATGATACAAAGTTTCTGTTCAAAGTTCCATTATCATCTCATTATCTGCAGTGATTGCTTTTGACTAGTCCCTGTAAAAATGTATCCTTCAAGATACTTTTTGCTGTTGGCCCTTCACACAGAAGAAATCCATCATGTTATTTTAAGGTTATACCATATTTCCTCCTGTCAAATTCATTTAGAGACAATTTGCATTTGATGCCTATTTATTTTCAACCATTCTTCCTGCAGTTTCTTTGCTGCTGCTTATAGGCATTCTTGAAAGAACAAACTCCATTAAAAATACTTTTGCAATATCATCTTCATCTCCTGAAATCCAGAAATTGCACTCCAGCTTCTGAAGATATCCAGTGACTGAAATGTACTAAGCACTCATGCAGCTGCTCTCTATCAACCTGCACATTGTTGCCTTTAAAAAATAACCACCAGTGCAGGATACTAGAGTGTGATCCTCGGTATCTGCAGCTTCTATGAATTTTACCTTAAGTCTTGTTTACCTTTGATATGATGTAGTCAAGTATTAATATATGAAAATGGTAATTGTATTTATTTCCCCAGACATGTGGAACAAGTCCCCACCAAGTGGAACGCAGTATACCATGAATTCTTGTCATACAAGTCTAATTGTGCCAACCCCCTATTAGTTTGCTCTGATGGAAGAGTCAGGAAATATGAATGGCTCAGAAAGGTTTTTGTGTTTTGATGGTACAGTGCAGTTAGCTGTATCTAAACAAGAATTAAGAACAATGATCTTTCGGGGTTTGAGAAATCTTTCTGTGGAATAGAATGACAGACTAATTTAATTTATCCTTGATTAAAGATCAATATAGAAAAGAAACAAATGCCAACAATGAATGATAACAATAACACAAACTGCAGAGTAACAGGATAGCCTGGCTCCAAGCTGACACTTCCCTCTAAGACAAACACTACGTCAAACCAAAGCTGTTGGGCTGGCATAAAGTGCAGAGAGCCATAGAGAATGATGTATGTCAAGGATGATGAATATCGTTATGTAAATATTCCTTCAGTGGAACTTTTTTAACTCTAAAAGCAGCAAGGAATGTGTCAGATGAAAAATGCTTTCTCACAGTCATACAGCACACAATGGAACAAATCTGGGACCAAACTTAACTGTCATGACAGCAATAAAACCTATATGGTAACATATCTGTACCTCTCAAGGAAGTATCTGATGAAATAGTGACAAAAGATGTGAGATGACATGAAATGAGTGAGGGCTGTGAGTTAGGTACAGCAAAAAACATGACATCAAGAGCTGAGAAAAGAGAAAGCGATCTCTAGAAATGCAATACCCTTAAAGCAAAACAGATGAAGTTCACTATATTTTTATATAACCCTGCTGTCTAGTCTAAGTCAAAGTCAATATATGCCAGTTCTTTGTCTGGCTTTTCCATTTCGTTTGAACCTGGACTCTCGGGAATGGGATTACTCTGAAGCATCTCGATAACCTATAATCCCTGATAAAAGGCCGTAGAGGAAGAACTTTTTATTCTTTCAGTACTTGAGGATCTTCATGTAGGAGGGAAAACAGAAAGATGTCATCTATTTCATTTCTCATTTACATAAGTGGGTATTCCAGAAATTATTAGAACTGCCTGAAAATGTTTTGCTATTCTTTGTGAGAAAGGGATGGAAAATGAAGTTTGGAAACTGTAGGTATTGCAAAGTTTTGTCAACTTTCCATTGAAAAAAATGGAATATACCAAATTTATTACATGCTTATTTCACATTTGATTTGTTGCAATATTAATGCATATTCTCCTTAATTACCACTGTGTCTCAGGGGAGCTGCAGTTCACTTGGTTTATGACAACATTCTTTCTCTGGTCTGCACTTTGTGACTGGATTGCACCTACATTATCCCTGACTATCTTTATCACAGAAAAATTTGAAGAAAGTAGTCTGGCTGGGCTATTTTTATAGCTATTTTTATATGTCAGTTTTTTAGCTGAGAAAGCACAATTTCCTTAAAACATAACTTTTAAAAGACAGAGTGAGGAAAGACCTTGGTGTCCACAGTGGAACACCAGACAAAATGGTTTGAATCAAAACTTCATCCCAACGTGAAATGTTATTTATTATGCTAAAGCTCAAACAAGATGTTTAGACATTTCCAAAACCCTTACTTATTTTTCATATGCATTAATAAAAGGTTAAAAACTTGCTTTTCAGGCTAATTTGAGGTGCTGAGAAGCATTTTAACATATTATGATATTAAATACATAATATCATAATTTCTAGTGGGATGGAAATCCCAGTTTTTACCAGCTGCTAATGGTCTCTGGAGAGATTCAGGCTGATGAGGTTTGTGATGTCAAACAGCTGTAGATGAAAATATGAGAAACAGCTGACAATAATTAAATAATACAAATGTAAAACTACAGATCTGAGACAAGCACATAATTGTCATGGTATTATTTCGTATGATTTTTATGTGATATTAAATACCATTAAGTTGTCATACTCTTTGCAAAGTCAAAATAGGAAGATACTAATCTGCAGATTTATATTTCAGACAGTTAAGAAATAAAACAACACAATATTTAGTTAGCATGAACAAACTTCTGAAACTTTTCTTTTTTTTTAATATGAAATTGATTAACTGAAAAGAAGATAATTTATTGAATTTACCCAGCAATTTAAGGTGAACGATTCACAGAAATGACACAATTGTAACCCCTTTTCTTGTGGATGAATTACCTCAGAGTAAGCTGTGGAATTTCGAAGTGTACCTGTAATTAAACATATTTGCAGAACAATTCTAAATCTGCAGTTTATTTGCAAAAGCTTTATATACAAATTCCATATTCAAAATTCAAGCTGCTTGATTAGGTCAGTAGGCACATAATATGTTTCCATCTCAGAAGCCTGATTCTTCATATCAAAAACCTTATATGAATCATTCAGAATTTGCTTTTTGCAAATACTCTTCAATAGTATGCTCAAAATTCATCAAATGTTATTGTTAGTACCTCTATTCAGCCGAATAGTTACAGAAAGCAAACAATACCCAGCCCAAATTACTAAAATGTCTATGTACCTTTCCAGTGAAAGGAAACCTGGTTGATAAATGGAATTTAACAGCATAAAAGAGCAAACTGTATTTACTTACTTACTCAGCTTTTGAAGGAAGAATGATATTAACATACCTGCAATATATGTAAATCCCTTAAATATATATGAGTAGCTTATATTGCTACTCCTACATATTTTTTTCTAACAAAACTCATTGTTCGTCTAAATTTTAAGTATAAAATGAAAATATATTTACTTGTGGAGCCTGGATTTATTAGATTTATCTGAATTATTTTGATCCCTAATTTGGAAGATGCATTTTTCAGCTGCTAAGCTACACACTAATATGGCAAGCTGCTTTGCTAAGCTTTTTTTCAGTGCTACAGAAAATACTAACAGAATGATTAAACCATTGCTTCAGTGGGAGTTGAAGTGCATACAGGTAATAAATATATGGAGCTTATTCTCTTATATCTTCATCATCTGAGTTTCTTTCCTTTTACTGGCAGGCTTATAGAACTACAAAAGCCATGAAAACTCAATGCTAACTTAAAAGTGCAACCTCTGTTATTTTTTAATATTTTTGTACTGTGTATCAAGGCATTGTTTACGTTAGATAATGAAATGGAGATGGGGCAGAAAACACACTTCTGAAAGACTTTCTACACAAAAGGATGAACACGTAGTTCTTTGCACAAAGCATTAGAAAATACTGTGATATTTTATTATTAAAAATGCTGCTGAAAAGTTTATACATATGTGTCCAGCCATATATATCTTCTATCATTACTTAAGGCAAAAAACAAAAAATTGCAAAACAATAACAGAAGAAACCATTAAACCCTGCGTGCCTCTTAAGGTCAAGAATATAAGCCTGGGAAAGTACTTTTGTTTTTCTTTTACAGTTTGCAAAGTATATTTTGATATCATCATTATAGAATTCTATGAAGACCCTATAAATCTGTTCTCTCTATAAATCATACATCAGTCCAGATGTATCAAATTATTAAATCAACTTGATTGTAATTACTTTTAAAAGCTAAAATCATTCACTTACAGGAACTTTTTTTACCCAAATGTCACAAGCCTGACACATTACTGTACATATTGCTAGCAGAAGACAATTGGAAGTACTAAACAAATACTGTAATTCACATTACAAACATACCCAACTGATTATGATGCCAAGCATCATTACCTTTTTTTACTTTTTTCTTTTTTTTCTTTTTTTTTCTTTTTTTTAACCTTTTTTAAAAGAGTTATGAACTGCTGCATCTCAGCTGAGGCATTACATAGGTGGTGGAAATGGCCTGGTATAGAGTCAGCATTAATCAACATTATGTGATGGATCAGTGAAAAAAAAAAAACAGTTTTCCATTTGCTACTAGTTGTACTTTGGGGTTGTTGCTTCAACACATTCCAACCTGAGCATCCTGGTCAGGTTTATAGCACATTTATTACAGATAAAGGATTCTATCAGCCACATTTTCAATTTTTATCATGTCATTAACTTTCTTTTTATTTCTTTCCCTCAGAATCTGTTTTACTGCCTGCTACAACAAGGAATTGTGCAGATGAATAGACCTCGGTGAATCACCTTGTCTTTGACTTTATTTGTAGGGGTGTCTATTCCAAGACATTTTATTAGAAAACAAAAAACAGAAAACAAGAAGAGGTACAAGGCATCTTGTGTTAGATACTTATGGGACATATGATATTGATGCAGCTTAGTTGTGAATTAATAATAGAAAATACATCTGGGATAATCATGTTCAAGTGCAGACCAATTTGTTCAAATATCTTTGGTTACTATCTCTCGATGATGGAGTAACTTTCAAAGACAAAATATAAAGCAATCTTCATCTGCGAGAACTTATTTCTAGCTTTTCACATTCAAATCAGTTATTTTAATCAAACGGCTAAGTTCTTTTGTTTGATAGCTCTGCTTGGCACCTGGTTTCCTAGTTAAGGTAACACAGAAGGGAATAATCAGCTCAGAATTTTGCCCTTCCTGAGAGTGGTGCTCTCTGGGATTTTGGCTTTTATTAAGATGCAGAACAGCTGATGATTTCTCTGCTTCTCTCTCCATAATATTCACTGACTATGACTGCTCTGTAATAAATCAGAAAAAAAAACATTCTCTGACAGGTACGCGCTGAAGCACCAAACATGATACTGGGCAGAGAAGTTCTTTACACACTGATCTTTTCTGAACATTTTAAAAAACAGCCAGCCAACCAAGCCACCTTTGCCCCACATTCAAATTGTGGGTTTATTTCATTTAGCAAAGCTAAGAAGGTGCTTTCTCAACTGAGATTCTGCTGCAACGCTGGTGAGTATAGAGCTAGGTTTCCTCAGAAAAGGCTGACCAAAACATAGGCTTTCTTTGTGTTTGTCAGGGCACAAAACTCTTCCTAATGTATCACAATGACCAAGAATTACAAACTGGACTCTGAATATATATTGTTGGATGTTTCTTGGTTCAGTTCAACAAGCTTAAAAGAGTAATTTTTTTCTTTTTGAGTTTTCTTTTTCTCCATTTTCCAATCCTTTGCTGTGTTGCAATTTAACAAAGGCTAACAACAAATTAAATTAGAGGAAAAAAAATATTTTCAGAAAAGAACAACAATCTCCTATGAATACTTTAACATGCACTAGTGTAACCTGTAAGAGAAAATATGCAGGTCACACAGACAACTGTATCCTCTGCATGACACCATGGCCTCATATAAATGAAACATGTTAGAAAAAACTCATGTTTGTTTTTTTTTTGTTTACCGCTAGTAATTAAGAAGAAATTCCTCCTTTGGGCTTAGAGGAAACAGAGGTGATATGACTAATGTATATACACATACATCACAACAGAATGCACAATCTTTCTAAAAGCTCTTTTCAAACTGAAAACATCAATAAAAGCTTCTTTTTTTGTTTGTTTTTAAACTCACAGCTATGTACATTTTTACAAAGTATCTTTAAATATAGTTCAGGCTGGCAAGTCATCTCTTTGCACAGAACTATACGTATTTTACTGCATAGTCAGTCCTCCTCTTTTTTTTTTCATTTTTGATTTTAATAATAAAATTCTATTTCCCCCATCTGGATTACAGCTTCATATGCTGGGTAAAAGCCCATGGTGATGTCTTTGTTTTAGCAAGGGCCATTCATGGTATGGCACATAAAGAATTTTTTTAATTATTTTATTTATTAAAAACAAAACAAAACAAAACAAAACACCTGTACAGTCACTGGCTCTGTGTTCCAGAAGACTCTGCTTTGCTTGCTACACTCAAAACACCATTTTAAGTGACTTCTTCTGGCCTCAACTTTCAATCAAAGTGGCTGAGATCTTAAAGCAGTATCGTAACAGCAATGTACACTTTTCACATTTCACAGGGTTTGTAGTTGATCTTTAACATCAGAGAGTTTCTGTGGGAAGGATCAGTAAGAAAATAATGACTGTCCTTCTCTTTTACTTGTTTTTACTTTCGATTTTGACAAGGTGTTCAATGGATGGTATTATAACTTTTTTCTCTTCTTTTTATTTTTTTTTTTTTTTCTTTCTTCCGAGTGGCTTGTGAGGGTAGAGGGGGAAGGGCTGAGCTATACCCTAGTGGTCGAATGTCCATGGGGCAAATTTGTACTGTTTTGTCCTCCACTGAAGGTGTTGAAAGTATGCAAAGGCTGCATTCCTGTTAATGTATTTGGAATCATGGTTATGGTGTTGGGTGTCATTAACGGGATGTCATCTGGTGACCTTCTCAAAGTAAGCGTGTAGTCAGGCGGACAGGTTAGTCTCAGTGTGTCGTGGGCCTGCAGCGATTCACACTCGTGGTCATGTTCTAGCTGTTTCATCTGCAATGACATAATCTCTTCATTTTGTATGTGTGCGATATCATTGGTCGTGTTCCTCTGGGGGCTAGGGCGCCTGTGAGTCTCGTGGCGCCGCTTGTCCTTCTTGTAATATAATGCAGCAAAAGCTAAAATATTGAGGAACAGCAAGGACGCCCCCACAGCAATGGTGACGCTCAGCTCCGTAGAGTAATCTCGCTTGTTTTCTATCAGAACTGTCGTATCCTCTGGAGCTGTTTTATGGGTGTCTTTTGAATGTTTGGGATTGTTGGCAGGTGTCATTGCTGGGCGTTTGGTGGCTGGCCACAATTTTCCAGGAGAACGTCGTGTCACATAAGGAAATGATGTCATGTCAGGAGGGGGGACTTTAGTTGTTGTGGAAACGTACTGAAATATTTCATTCAGGTTGTGAAGATGTGGTACGAGCTCCAACCAGAAAGCAACTTTTGTTGCTCGGTAGTGATCACGAACTCGGGGTTTCAGGCCAATATGCAGATAAAGTTGGTCTTTGGGATTGTATTTGGACCAGGCCACTTCTTCAAAGCGGTTGGGTTTTGTGTGGATGAACTTTGTGTCTTGTGGAACAGGCTGGTTTGGATCTCTATAAAAATAAAAACAGGCAATATTATAGTCATTAAAAAAAATTAAAATTAAAAAAAATAAAAGCAAACACCAAAAAACTCTCCATCATTTGGTTAATGGCTTATCCAATAATTAACATGACCTAAAAACAAAAGCAAAAAAAACCCTCTCAAACTTAATAACAGATGTTAACAAATAAACAAAAGAAAAATTACTTACTGTACAGTGCATCTCAGTAACTATAATAATTTTTACATCAAAATGGAGAAAGGGTTGTGTTTCAGCTCCTAAAAGCTCACCTGAAGTTCAGTATCACACTCCAAAGCTGTCTTAGAGAGGTATGAACTACCTTTCCCCTTAGTAAAGGTGTATGTGCAGCTCTTCTCAAGGTTTGATATTAACTTTCCCACTTAAGGTACCACTACATCCACAGCTGTAAGGAGTAAATATGGGCATCTAATCCCTATGGAAATGTTGGAAGTCCATGTGACTGTAAGAATTTGTACTAGATGTGTATATTACCTAAAAAACTTCAAAAAATGAAGTAGCAGGGCTAATACGTGTAGCTGGGGACTATTTCTCTTTGTGTTCCTTTACTGAGCTTTTAGTTCCCCTTCGTTCAGATCTCCACTTCAGGGAAAAGCCTTTGAAGTATTTGTATATCACAAATCTTTCCATCGTTTGCATGAGGAGATTACTATTTGAAAGTTCTGTGTGCACATTGCTACTAGATAACTACATTTACTGGCTGTAAGACAGTAAGCCTTAATTCTGTTGCAGTTTGTACGGATTAGAAATATATTAGCTGAGAGCCATGAGTTTTATAGTAGTTAAGTAGCAGTAGGGCTAAGAGTAGTGTGCTACTCAGAGAAAATTTCAAAACTGGTAACCTAAATATTTAATTGAAATCATGCTTTTCCCATCTTTTCTTTGTTCTTCTTATAGGTTCAGAATAAAGGCAAACTAATGGCACAAAAAGCATTTAAATGTGGTTAATATCCTTTTAGTAAACCTTACGTAAAAATTACTTCCTCTTGGCATGAAAACATACAGAAATTTAAAATTACTAATACCAATTTTAATATTCTGTTGTGCATGGGTTTGAATCTTCTTTTGCACCAAAGCATGTTTTCTGGGACTTTGTGATATATTGTACTGAGAGCACGATTCATTTTCTATGCCTTACTCTGAGACCTTTCCATTCCCATATGCATTAGTTTATTTCCTGTGAAAATGATTCTAATATTTTCCTTTTCTTCCAGTATATTGTTATGTATGTTATGGGAATACCAAGACCCACTGCTACATATTTTAAAGCATCTTATTTTTTTTTTTCTTTTTCCATTCTCAAAAGCTCATGAACATGATTGCCTAGTTTAGCATTCCTTTGCTGTTTGTAAAGAGCTATTCTTTAGTTCATAAACCAGGCTGGTAATTTGACTTTAATAATCTCATGATTCCTGCATTCATCTCTTTACCTAAAAGAATGTATCTTACCTTTTTTTGAGTGAAAGTAAGAATTTTTTTTCTATATAATTTTGCTACTGTTGTTTACTTATATTTGTGGGTTTAGGTGGGGGTTTTCTGGGTGGTTTGGATGTTTGGTTTTTTTTAATATTGTACTGTATAAAATCTTTCCCATCTCAATAAGATATAAACCAGGGGTTCCAGAACTGTGGCTATGTCGTCTGTCTGTCTATATATCTATCTATCCATCCATCTATCTATTTATTTATTTTTCATCTTATGTAGTAATAGCTATTCAAATTGTGTTAATTCTGAACAAAAAGATAATTGTTTAGTAATTGTTCATCCTAGTTGAAGCTAGAGGAGTAATATCCACTTCCAAGTATCAGATGTATGTTCCTACTTTGAGGGTTTCCCACATGCATTCAAGAAGGAAATAAAAGTATTTATTTTGTTCTTAAAGAACAAACTGAAAGATTTGGCAAATCCAGAGGAGAAGATATTGGCCCAATTTAATATATCTACTACTACAGCACTTTGGGGTTCAATACTTAAACTAAGTAAATTAAAAATTTCATGTCAGAAACTCAAAATCCTGCAAGAATTAAAGCACAAAATCCATCTTGTGTTCTCCCCACTTGCTGTTTTGATTCACAGCAAAAAATACTCTGGGAAGAGTTCTACTGAAGGTGTATAAATTAAGCTAGCTCATGTAAATGAGTGACACGATACACAGTACAGAAGGTGAAGAAGCTGAGCGCTCATTTCAATGAGGCAAGCTGGACATATGCCTTTTTTAATTCTTTTTTTTTTTTTTTATGACCCTATAAAAATGACAGCAGGTGATGATTTTAGCAACTAAACATTTTTTGAATTAGCATTCCCTTCCCCTACAAACAGGCTACAAACCAAGTAAATACCAACCTCCCTTTCCTTTCTCTCTCTTCCACTCTCTATCCCCATCTCTCCTTTTTAACTGTGTCTATTAGGAAAAAGCCAATTATGCTGCTTCCTCCTCCGAATGCAAGAGAGAAAATCAAATTACATAAGGGTGGTCTTGTATTTCAGGATTTGCTCACACAGCTGTGTGTGGACATGAAACTGTCTACTGAAACAAGGAACAGAAAAGAAATCAGCCAGCCCTATTGACAAGTAATTTTTTTGCTGAGGGTATCAGAACTCTACCATTGGAATCAAGTCTAGGGTTGATCACTTAATAACTGAATAAATGGTCTGAATATTCTCTCTGAGTTTGGAGCATAGGCATTTAAATTATTTTCTTTTTTCACAAGAAAATGGAATAACTAAGTCCAGGCCTAAATAAAGGATCTAATAATGCAGGCATCTTGGGTTTAAAGACTAATGATAATTTACCAGAAATATTTAGTGGCTATAAGTGAAAGGATTTTTACTTTCCTAGGCCCTCCTTCTATGTACACTGGAGACAATTCATAAAATTTTAAGGTTACAACTTATGACATGTTAAGTCTTTTTCTCGGGAAGTCGGGCAGTTTATCTTATTATGAACACTTTTCCGGTATTATAGATAGGCATGAAATATAGATATACATATAATCATTTCTCCTATCAAATCAGGTGTTTAACAAAACTTTTGATCTGTTACTTGAACCTCAAATTTCCTTTTCCTTTTTTTTAGCCTCTCATATCACCTTTGTGTTTCCAGATATTCTTGAGGCTAAAGTGTCTAATTACAGAACAAAAGGCTGCTAGGAAACCTTCTGTTAAAAACCTGTGGCAATCTTGGTGACAAAAATATAATCTGAATAATACATTTTTGGTTCTGTACTTCTTCTAGTAATGGCTCTCATGGGGACTTAATAACTTGTTTCCAAATCCTACTAGTTGTCAAGGAGACTTTTTTTTACTTTCATCCTAATGCTAGAATAAAATTGTCATTCATTTTTGTTCATTTTGGTCTCCAATTGTTTGTTTTCACTGTCTTTAGAATTTAATTTAAACACTTTCTCCATCAAAAAATGCCCCCATAATGAAATGACTGAACTTATCTTCCATATGATAGAAAACCATAGTCTTTCTTTTCTTATCGAAGGTATTTTATTAATGTGCAGAATCATCTGGTTTCACCTATTACTTTTTTTCCCCCACTTTCAGTCTGCACTGGTTTTGCTCAGTTTAACATGTTGGTGTTTACTGATATTTTCTCATGTGGTAAAAGTAAATGTGTCTGCAACAGATGCTGCCTGAAGAGCAACACACATTTCTGTTCACAAGGTGAATTAGTAACTCACCTGGAGACCAAATGAGGGAACTGAGTATTTCATATGTGATGATGTTGGCACGGGAAGAATGATGGGGAGTCTTAAAATCATAGAATTGTTTGGGTTGGGAGATACCTTTAAGATCAAGTCCAACTGTTACTTAGCACTGCTGAGTTACCACTACACCATGTCCCTAAGCACCACATCTACACATCTTTTAAATACCTCCAAGGATGGTGACTCAAACACTTCCCTTGGCAGCCTGTTCCAATGCTTGACAACCCCTTCAGTGAAGAATTTTTTTCCGAATATCCAATCTAAGCCTCCCCTGGCACAATTTGAAGCCACTTCTTCTCGTCCTATCTCTTGTTACTTGGAAGAAGAGTTCAACCCCCACCTTGCTACAACCTCCTTTAAGGTAGTTATAGAAAGGTCTCCCCTCAGCCTCCTTTTATCCAGGCTAAACAACCCCAGTTCCCTCAGCCCCTCCTCAGAAGACTTGTGCTCTAGACCCCTTGCCAGCTTCATTGCCCTTCTCTGAACATGCTTCAGCACCTCAATGTCTTTCTTGTAGTGAGGGGCCCAAAACTGAACACATTACTTGAGGTGGGGCCTCACCAG
This sequence comes from Ibidorhyncha struthersii, assembly GCA_013398815.1. Taxonomy (NCBI): domain Eukaryota; kingdom Metazoa; phylum Chordata; class Aves; order Charadriiformes; family Charadriidae; genus Ibidorhyncha; species Ibidorhyncha struthersii. Next base: position 374,523 of record VZSZ01007028.1, on the reverse strand, counting down.
TGCTGAATACAGAGGTGCAATCATTTCCCCAGTCCTGCTGGCCGCACTATTCCTGATACAAGCCAGGATGCTATTGGCCTTCTTGGCCACCTGGCACACTGCTGGCTCATATTCAGGTGGCTTTCGACCTACACCCCCAGGTCCTTTTCTGCAGGGCAGCTTTCCAGCCACTTTTCCCCAAGCCTGTAGCATTGCAAGAGGTTGTCATGACTCCAGTGCAGGACCTGGCACTTGGCCTTGTTGAACTTCATACCACTGGACTCAGCCCATCAATCCAGCCTGTCCAGATCCCTCTGTAGAGCCTTCCTACCCTCAAGCAGATTAACACTCCCCTCCCCCCAACTTGGTGTCATTTGCAGACATACTCAGGGTGCACTTGATCCCCCCATCCAGATCATTGATAAAGATATTAAAGAGAACCGTCTCCAGTACGGAGCCCTGGGAAACACCACTTGTGACCAGCCATGAACTGGATTTAACTCCATTCACCACCACTCTTAGGGTCTGGCCATCCAGCCAGTTTTTTACCCAGCAAAGAGTACACCTGTCCAAGCCATGAGCAGCCAGTTTCTCCAGGAGAAAGCTGTGGGAGATGGCATTAAAAGCTTTACTTCTTAAGAAGTTTTCTCTTACCCTGAATTCGATATAAAATGTTGAAATACCATTCATCTTTTAACTACTTCTGCAACAGCATTAACTATCACTCAGGACAATGGAACTCTTACTTTAATTCACTTAAAGTGTTTTATTATTTTGTGTCATTCTCTAACTTCGCCAGAGATCAAAATGTCTTAACAGTTACATATTAAGTTTGTCTCCAAGACACTGAAAGGCTGCTTATTCTCTTTCAGTAGTCCTCTTTTCTCCATATGGGGAAAAAAAAAAAAAAGATCAAAAAACTATGTGGCATTTCTTCATGCTTCCACTGATTTTTCATGTTGTCACAATATTAATAATGGTACAGCCATTCCTGCCTGAAGCACTGGTACACAAACATATTTTCCCTTACCTCCTTTCCTCACTTATCACCAGGTCCCACTGTTGCCATGCTCCCAGTCAGCTATTATAACTACTAAGGAAAGCAGACCATAAGTACACTGTTTTGTTTGACTAACACAGATTGACCATTGGAGACAATTATTTCTTCAGACAAAAACGTCAAAAAGAAATGCAACAGACTCATAAGGGACTTCACAGAGAATTGATTTGAAAATACATTTTAGTGATTGTGAGTTTAATTGTTTTCCTTTAGAAAGTCAAACTAAATAAAAAACATAGACCTCCTTAATAACTCAGTTAGGTTTTTGCTTCAGAATCAATGATAGTAAAATAATTCAGGAATATTTATCTGAATTATAAAGAGAACAAGGATACATCCTTTAGGCCTTTATCTTTCCCACCATCAGCCTGGGTAGAGCTGCATAAATGGGAGAAAAAGAGAGTGTTGTAACTCCTCAAAAGAGGGTAATTTTTGGAAAAACGATAGACACCTCTAATAAGAGCATGGCTTGATATCTACTCTACAAAACTTCAAATCCCTCACAAGAGGGCAGCTGGCAGAGTATCCCCTCACGTCATTCACTTCCCCCCTGCTGATATATCTGTGAAGGATGTAACATGGCCTTAGCTAACAGAACATTTGAGCATATAAAATTACCGTTACAGTTAGGATAGTACTACTGGCAGCAGACTGAAGCTTTAAGTGTACCCCTTAATGAAGCTCTCGCATATAATTTTGCATATAGTGGAATCAAAAGCCATATTTTCATTTCATTTTTGTATTTCAAATGTAGTTTTTCACATCTACTCTAACAAATTGCTTTCCTGTTTCTAAGGTATGTTAGAAACATAGTTTTGAAAAGGCCAAGACAACTGTTAATGCAAAAAAAAAAAAAGGTATAGCAAGGTAGAAAATGCAGGATTAGCAAAACGCAACTTCCAGGTATTAATTTCAAGCACAACTCATTTGCCATTAAATAGTCACTTTAATTGTCACCTCCTCTTTGCTAGCTTCAGTAACTGACTTCAAAATAAAACACAACAAAAGCACTGTGCCTTGTGCTGTGTCTTTGAGACTTAGTGATTTTACAGGATTGACCTGCCCTCCAAACCCAGTCTTGGCAGTAGTCCCATTAAACAATGTGTGTTTTTTAGCAGCAGGTGGCATGTCAGTTAAAAGCCTAGAACAGTCCCTCAGAATGATGCACCACCTGAGCTCTAATTATACAATAAGTACCTGGATGCAGCCTCTGTAGGAGGGTCATCAAGACTGGAAAAGTCTCAGAGACATTAAATTTAAATAAATAAATCTGCAATTTTAATGTTCAAGGGTCATCTACAGGGAAACATGGAATAATAAAATCTTGCAGTTAACAGATTTTTCATACGTGTTGCCATGGTTACAAACACAAAGAAAACCAAGTTCTGTCAGAATAAGGATGGGAAATGATCAATTAAAAAATAGGGTGGAAAAAAAAAAAAAACAAACCAAAAAAAAACAAAAGAAAGCCCCTAACAACACAGTCTTAAACCACATCATTTTTTTTCTGAGAGTTGGAGGACCTAAGTGGGCACATGGAATCCAAATTGCATGTGGGAGGGTAGAGAGAAGAACAGTTACTCCGGATATGTCCCCTGTCACCCAAGGCTTGAGGTGCTACAACCTTCCCTTTGCCATTGGAGGCACCAAAGGTGCAGAGCAAATGTAATCTTAAAATATTATTTTCCTCCAAGTATTATTTTGTGCTATCCAGAAAAATTAATCGTCATTCATATAAACAAAGAAAAAAAACAGCAAGGTAATGCGTCTTGAGCTGCTCTTTTCCTTTCCTTGTGAAAACTGAAATTTTACAGCTAGAGGTCATTTTAAATGACACATCTTTCAGACTGTCTATAAAGGGGAAAGTTTGTAACAGAAGATATATCCCATTTGTGTCTCATCAGCAATGGTGAAGTTTCAGAAATGACTAATGACTCTCCCAAAGCACCTGTTATGCCTTAGGTGTAGTATGACAATGGGTTCATAACCAGAGAATTGGGTGATGGCACGTATAGCCTGCTGAAATTAGCTTTCAAGTAGCAACAGCTGGAAAGTGCTTGCAATTAGGAGTAATGGTGGCAGCTGCGGCTGTGAGAAGCTCCTGTCAGCCTCAAAAAATTGCTTAAATATGACTACTGGGAATAGTCATAAAGTAATTGTAAATAATAGTGAGATGGTGGAGATCTTGCATCTCCATAATTCCAATGATGTATATTTGTGAGGATCTGAAGTCCTCTATGTATATGTGGCACTTCATCTGTAAAAATAAAAACAGACATGGTATAATCATCTAGAAAGAGTGTGTGGTACAGCCAGCATGCGGCATTCTCTGTCCATAAACCAAGATTTCATCCTGAAGTTTGTCCATCCCAGTACTGATGACTTCTTGTTGCCAAATAAATCTAAATATTCCACAGTTCATTTGCTATTGTTGCAGTACTGAGGGATTTCTGCATGCAAAAGTGCCCATCTAAAATGCAGTGCAACAAAAGCTTTCTTTTTGCCTTGTAAATTTATGTGAAGCATTGTTTTTTTACTCAAATCATGCTCGAGGTTTTGTTAAAGCTGCAAAGTCTTTCTCCCTCGAACGTTATTTGGATTCATTAAAGGCTGCGAAAGCTGCTGAAGGCTCTGAGCATTTCACACTAGGCATCTCTGAATTTTTCTTATATAGCTGCATACCATTCACTGCAGTGCAGTAAAGCTGCAGTTTCCAGAGCCCAATCCTGCCATTAAACATTCATTGGAAAGATTTACAGCCCCTTTGTGCCACAACTATCTTTGTTTTAATTCAGTACCGGGGACTCAAGGTTAACAAAAAAAGCTCTTGCTGCTCAAGTAAAACACTGCAATAGTATTTAAAAGAATGCTATAGGAAGAGAACAGAAATTATTAATAACAATCGCAGATTAAGCTGCTTTGAGGGTTCTTTCCTTGATGTTTACAACTCTATTTCAGCAAAACATTGATGTCTTTATTTTTTTTTATAAGCAGAATTAATTTAAAATTTTAACCTTCTCCAAGCAAAATTTATATCTGAGTCTCTTCTTCATTCCAGTCAAGTACTTATTATTGTCATTATAGCTCTCAGAGGGAAAAATCTTTCCAGTGCCTTTCCAATTCTTCCCTGAGTCCCCATCCCTGTGAAGGTCGCTAAAAAAAAGAACTTCCTTTCTTTTGTAGCAGATAACTGCTATCTGCCTGACAGTTCCTTCTTCAAGTAGCAGACATGTTGCCTCTGATTTTTCAGTATCATAGTGAGCTGCCTTTTCTCTGAGACACGCTTTGTCTTAATAATTGCCCTATTTTTTGAAGCAAAAATACAGTGCATTATTATTCTCACTGAGCTACTGAAAGAAAATAGTTTGAGGGAACACACTAATTAAAAATCTATTAAATATGAATAAGCCCCAGTTACCTTCTCTCTTACGCAAATAGCGCTATAATATTACTGCAAGACCAGGGTTTGAAGACACTGCTATGGGATACTGACTATTTTAGAAGTATGTTATCAACAAAAAGGAATGCTGGAGGTCAAACTTACCCAGTTTTGGCGAAGTTAGTCCAGTATGTCATAACTACTGCACTGAGCATGACATCATTCTTGGAAAAATTGCAGTTGAACAGTTCTGTGGGACCAATCATAGGAATCCCAAACACGTAAGGAACTTCATCACCATGAGCTGAATCAGCCCAGCTAGGTTTCATCTCACTTTGGCAATGGTGATAAAATGCATAGAAATATGTTGGAGATCCATACTGAGCATGTAGGTCAGCCGTAGCAACAGCTGGAGCAACCCACTGGTGGTCTGTAAAAAGAGCAACCAGGGTCTTCCTTCTTGTTTCGGGGTTTTCTTTGTCTGCCCAGTCGGTGTACATGAATTTAATGGTTTCTCGCAGTGTATCTTTCCCTTCTGGATAACCATATAGATTGTCCACAAAATTGGAGACGGAAAAGTCAAAATCATTGGGGGAAACACCATCTTCATTATCTACAATGCCGTCCACAAATTTTAAACCTTCCCCTTGATTTACGCCCAGCATTATATCATAGTTAAGGAATTCCCCTTGCTCCATGAGAATCTGAGGGTCATCTGGAATCACGTCTCCATCTATCACAGGCCCAAAGGCAATGTGGTACGTGGCTGGAGTGATGGTCTGTTGAATGAGTTCTTTGTAATTCTTATTCCGAAGACATTCAACCAAATCAGTGGTATCCAGCATGTCACAGCCCACTTTATCTGCCAATATCCGAGTGTACTTGGCAGGCTGGTAGTTCACTGCCCAGCTGGACAGGGCTGTTCCACTCTGTATGATTGCCTTTTGGAACAAACCTGCAGGTGCAAATTGTTTAAATGCAAATCCAAATTTATATTAAAAAAATAAAAAAAGAAAGCATCTTTCACTAAATAAAGAAAACTTTGATTGTACAATAACTAAAGGATGCCTATACCTAAATTTCAATTCAATTCCCATACATTCTACTCACTGCTCCATTTTTATAGTATCTCTAATAGGCTACTAATTAAAATCTCTCTTGTTCTTGATGCTCACAGACCTAAAGCATGAAGGTTTCAGGTTACTGTCTCAAGAACAAAACTCATGCTTGTACTGCAGTTTTTTGCATCTTTAATGGAAGTCCCTGGCTTTAGCACAGTGGTACTCCTGTACAAATTTCTTTAAAGGAGTGGTAGCTACAAGCAATCATATCCTCTTCTCCATGTAAATGACTCTCATAAATGCACTCTTCAGTAGTTTAAAGGTCAAATGAAAATTACACACTCTCATTTCCTTCACAGAAGCCGTGCATTATAATTTGGAAAAATCTGCTCTGCTAAAATCAATTTAATAGGCTTGAGTATTCTACTCTGACTTTTTTTCTTTTCCACCTTAATTTTTTTGTGTGTGTGTTAGTACTGCCTATATGTGGAATTAAAATATGTTTACATTGGAAGAGAGTAAGACAAGATTCAATAGGGTTTTTTGGTTGTATTAATATAAAAAGAGATGAAAGACTTAGTCTGAACAGCTTCTTTGTGTCACAAGGACGATGAAATTGACTGAAGCTTACTGGTGAATCTGCCCCCTCTGTTTTTTCCTGATAAGATCACTAAAATGGCCTATTTTATACTTAAATTAAAATGCCTGGGCCTTTTCTGCACATGGTTTCTACTTTCAAGCTCTTGAATTGTCAAAGACAGCAACAGCTACAAAAACATTTAAAGACCTTGAAGCATTTATGGGAAAAACTGGCTGTGATCGATATACCTTTGTGATGATTACTTACTGCACACGCTACAAAGTTTCAATTATATGATTAGTTAAGTTTTTCATGGTTCCATCTGCTTGATTTTGTCATGGCTTACTCAACAGCTATTCACTGCACCCTATTTGTATCAATAGACTAAATTGTCAGGCATAATTCTATATATTTCCAAATAAGGTGTGTTTACCAGCAGCCCTGCTACAATTGCTTACTAGAGTTTAGCCTTCTGCCATAGATTTCTGTCTGTTCTAATGGGACAGAAGTAGCATGGACCTGTAAGTACAATAGATATTTTGGTCTTGTCTTTTATAAATTCTTTGTAGATTTTGTCTTATCACCTGGAATATTTATGGTTCAGTACTAGTGCTGTACATTCTTGGGCTTATTTTGGGGGTGGGGTGAGGTGTTTAGAATAGAAATCCCACAGTTCAAACACTTACCAAAATCTTAAGAACTTTATGTGGGATCACACAGTACTTATGGGAGTTAAACACATTTTTTAATAAGGTTAAGTTATGTTATTATTAAGTAAGGAAAGCATCTAAATACATGTTGGAAGTGGAGACAACAGTGTGTGAAAAATGAAAAAGGTCACTGCCCTTTTCCACTTTAATTAGGGCACATTCTTTGATAGAGGAGCCAGTGGAGACTGTTGATAAAGCTAGAAAAATATAATGCCCATGGCATTTGTTGCATGAATTTTCTGCTATAATAGCATTTGATTTTTCATTTAAAAATATTTATGTTGAGTAACACAAACACAGAATACTAACTAATAAGTATTTTTTAAAAATTACAGACCTCATGTAATTCTAGTTCAGCCTACCTGATATAGCCATTTTTGTTACACTATAATGTTTAAAAAAAAAAGTGCTTTGCTCAAAGGTTGTTACCTTCTGAATAGTGAGACAGTGTCAGGAGACTGACACAGGAAGCTCCTGCCCCAGATCCAAAAATAGTAACTCTTTTTGGGTCTCCTCCGAAAGATCCAATATTTTCTTCAATCCAACGTAAAGCTTGGATTTGGTCAAGCAATCCATAATTGCCTTTTGCAGCTTGGTCCCCAGTACTTAAAAAACCTATAAGGCAAAAAAAGATAATTTTAGTTCAACAGATACAGAGTTAGCTACAGGGTATCCACATATTCACAACACATCTTCCCATCTTTTCATCTTCTGGGCTTTTTTTTTTTTTTTTAAAAAAGGTCACAGTCCTAGTTAAATGTCTCCAGTGCAGGCAATGGAAATCATTTTACATGCTGTTTGGTTTTGCTTTGTTTTTCCCTACTGCAGAGGCCACATTTGTGAAAAATAATTCTTTCCTTTTTGAAATAATTTGATATCAATGCAACAAAACAGACTGAAGATTTTAAACATTTGATAACTGTATGTGAGTAAGGTACAAAAATCATTTTTGTGCAAAGAAGTGAGATACCCAGTCTTTGAACAAAGCTCTCTAACACATTAATTTAGATGGTCCTTACCATGGACCAAAATGTTCCTGATCTACATAGCTCTTTAAATTATTGTGCTTGTGATATAAATAGACATACTCAGAAAGAGAAAAAGAAGGTTGAAGAAAATAGTAAGAAGAAAATAGTAAAAGGAACAGGAAAAAAGCCTAGGAAAAAATCACACTCCAATTTCACAGAGGATATTTATTAGGAAGATAGCAGGTAAATCCTTGGCAATTCAGCCTTTGGTTGGGAGATTTTATCTGAACAAATCAGGTTTTGTCTCTTTCCTTGGAAACTGCAGGGAAAGTTGAGTTGCTATTTTTCGTTCCTGTACTGTGGTTATCAGATTTTAGAAACAAAGCATGACATGTTTGCTGCTTGTCTTGCAACTGAGAACAAAATGACCGAAAGACTAGGCCTAAGATTAATTTTGTTTTTCTGAAACCAGTTAAGGTGAAACATTGTCGTTATCTGTGCTGCCTATCATTCACAATTAAGACCTTGTGCTATATCCAAATTACTACATCAAACCATGTACTCACACTCCTCTTTTTAACTCCCACAGACCTTTTTCTGTCACACAACTGGAAGTCAGAAGTCTATTAGAAACACCTCAGAGCATACAGAAGGTTTTAGATGGACATTACTGATTTAGGCATCGTTGACAGCTACTTATCAAGACAAAACAAGGGAATCACTTCGCTGGTGTTTCCAGCTAATTATCAGTTCAGAAAAATTTGCCAGAAGAGGGTCCCAGGATTCAGGAGATCTGTATTCCTGGAGCAGTTTGAGGTGAGGCGGCCTGTAATCTTGAGCCACCTTAGCCTGATGTGACAAGACCTTCAATGCTCCTAGGAAGGACTGCAAGGGAAGTCTGCGGTCCCTAGGGAAAAAAAGGCCTTGCAGTACATTTCACCTGCTTTGGCAAAGGGGAACAGATCTCTTTGCACTGGCTGTAGTTATTTTTTCAGTGATAGGAAGAATCAAACTTCACAAGGTGGAAGGGATTCGCAATATGGAGGAAGCGGAAGAGAAGGTGAGAGAAAAGAAGAAATTAGATGTGTCAGACATTCCCACGTGTATTTCCTCAATGTGGTAAATGGTAAAATTCCTACAATGAGATGCAAAATCCAGCCTCAAGGCTTAAAAGCAAGATCACATAAGAACTACACTCTAACTACAGAATCCTATATGGCCTGTATTACGATGGCATAAGTTTCTGCATGCGAGGTTAGGCATGACTGAATGGAATGTATTACCTTGCAACCAAAATAATCTTTTTCATATTTAATTAGTAATTATTAATAGGTATTTAATGTCACCAAGTATCTGATAAGTCCCTGTTTTTTTTACAAAACAGTTGCTTCAATTGCAATAATACGAATCATATCCTTATTGCTAAATAGCATACAGCTTTCTTATAAAAAAGTCTCAAATAATGGCAAGCACAGTAGTTACAATAGCAGTGACTCTTTTTTTTTTCTCTCCTATACCAATAGGGAAAAAACAAACAAACTATTAATCCATAATTGCCTCATTTTTTTTTAACAGATGTGTTTTTCTCTTTTTAACATGCTTTTATTATCATTTTAGGACTGTCAAAGAAAGAATAACCCACTTGCTGGCTTTGTTGCTGCAGCTCACTGCAATGTTCTATAATATTCTATAATTAAGCCTTTATTCAATCAGCACTGTGACCTCCCTGGGAGAAACTGACTGTTGTAACCTTTAAAGCAGCATGGTAATTAATATTCAGAGCCTAAACACATTTTAGCTCTTCTAGCAGCATCAAGCTAAAGCTGGTTGGTCTTTGTGATTTTGAATTCTTTCCAAATGTACTAAAAGGTGACAGTAAAACTGCAGTCAGTGAATATTTGATGTTTGACAAATGAAGATTTTTTGTTTCCACAGTTCTCTGCTGATTCTTATTAATTGCAAGAACAAATTTTCTTAAGTTAAAAACTAATCATCGTGGCAAAGAGTCAGCCCCACATGACACAAACTGAATTCATAAATCTGTCTTTTCTTGATGAGGATATATTTTCTTTCATGCTCTGAATACCAGATCAAAATGTTTGTTCAAAGCCATTTCAAGAAATTCAGGCAAGGAGCGACTATTTGTCCAGAAATATACAATACTACGAGATTTAATTTTTTTTCTGTGACCACTATGAAGATTTCAGAACAATATCATCATGTGTCATTCTCAAATCCTGAACAAACAGGAATGCAGCTGCTTTTTTTTTTTTTTTTTTCTGAGATGGGGATTTATAGTCTGTGACTTTTATGTGTATGTTTTTGAGTGCAGTTAAGAATATTTCCCATTTTATGGTTTGGCATGATTTGAAGGGCATTCTGTGATCTGAAAATCCTTAGGCTGGGATTTTGATAGAACCTGGAAGTTCTTCTTACTGGCCTAATGCAACAGAGTAAGAAATGGCAATAGCTGAAAATGGAAAACAAAAAGTTTTGAGGGTTTGGGTTTTTTTTTCACATAATGACACAGAAAGGAATTAACAGTAATAGTCAGTTCTTGACTTCTCTTAAATAATTATTTGGAAGGGTGGCCACGTGGGTCTCCCACTGCAAAGTGCCATGGGCAGCAATGGCTGAAAAAGGAGAATGTGAGTGCATCCATCTCTGTGGAGTGAAATACCCCAAATTGTCTTAGGAGACATATGCTCTGAACTTCTTGTGCTAGAGGGAAAGATGGCCACCAGCCAGACTGAATAGTAACCAGGCAATTAGAGTCTTCTGAAGCAAAGGTCAGCTTGAGAAGAAGGGCAAAAGAAGCATGGCAATTTGTAAAAGTAGAGAGAGGGAGGTGGGAAGAGGGCAGCAGCTGGACATTATGAGAAGTGGCCACTTGACATTGCAACCTCCCTCCAGCCTGAACAGAGCACCCTCCTGTGGGGTGCCTGCACTCACCCAAAGGCTGTCTGTGTGGATTGGTACACAGGGACCCCCCTGGTGTGTGTGAGGTCTCGTAGGCTGTTTTTTTTTCCCGTGTGTGGATCGGTGGGTGGTTGAGAGTGACAGGAGCTCACCTGAGGCTGGAGCAGGCATATGTCCCACAATGGAGAATGAGGGAACTTCCGATGGGGCTACTGGTGCCCCATGCAGCCTAGGGGTGGTTCAGTGAGCATCAAGCTCTGTGCATTTGTGTCTGTGATTAGAACTTTTTACACTCAGTTATAGAAGGGTGTTTAGAAATTTGCAACTATTTACTAACCTTTCTTGAATGTGTAGTATTGTAGTTTATCTTTTGCATTGCTGTTATGAATGCTGAAAGTATAGCTCACTGACTGCTGGTTAGTTATATATCATTAATAACTTAATAAACTGATTTGATACTGATGTGATTAACACCACATGAATTGAGCAGCTTTTCCCTGACAGGTTACTCTTTAAATAAAAATGCATATCTTTATAAGAGGAAACATAAAGTATTCTTGATTTGTGTTGCTTTATTACTTATCTTATTTTTTCTACTTTCTCTCATGTAGAGAAAAGTAAATCTTCTTTAAATTGAGGTTTCTGAAGTAATGGTTCTACGTATTTTTCTCTGATTCTATTAAGGGAAGCATTCTAGACAAATGCTTTAGTTTAACCTACTAGATTAGCACAGTCAAGGAGGAAGAGAACTGCAAATGGAAATTGTGGGGAATTTTACTTTTCCACAGCCTTTAATAATGAATGGACTCATAAGCTACATACTGTCACTTGCACTGTTTTGATAGTGCAGTGAAGACACAAAGTTACACATAGAGCTCCTTAAGAACCCACTTACACAAGAGGAAATCACTGGGTCTACCTTTGTAGTTGCTTTCCCCACTATGCCACAGAAATCTGACTAAGAGCAAACAAACCCCAACAAAACAATGGTGATATTTCCCCTTTGCTACTAAAAAGTTATCCGGAGACCCACAGTGACAAATAGCAGGGGCCAGCATCTATAAAATCCACCCAGACAGTTTACTTCTGTCCAATTCCAGCCTTGTCTTGTGGCTGGAGGTCACCCCTATATTAGCATGCTGTGCAGACCTGCAAGAGGAACTCTAGAGCAGAATAGTTGGACCTCACATCCACATTTCATATACTGTTTTTCACTACAGTCTAACTGTTGTCCGGTCCTGTGACCTGAACAAATGACCACTGGTGAACATCATGTATAAGGGGGAGCACATCTTCCAGCTGAGGTTCACCTGGAAGGGTCCGGGCTGTACTTTACAGAACCTCTCTGTAATGTGAAACAATGTGCAAGAAGGTGGTGACAATATTGAGGTTTTCTGTGAAAACACACTCTTGATTTGAATTGAAATGTTAGTGTGAACATGCTCGGGATCAAAATTATATTCTTGCAACCATGGAATTTCAATTTGTAAGGAGCAGGCTCAGGTGCAGCCTCATTTCAGCTGTGAACCTTGTCCAGATATGTGAATAACTAGGTAGGCTGCTTAAAAACTATAAAGCATTTCACTTACACTAAATATGACATTGGAATATAATTTATCCTAATACTTAGACAAAAGTATTTTCAACTGAAAGTTATGTGGTGATTTATGGATAGTTTATATAGGTAGTTTGAGGAGAATAGCATGAGTATGTCAAGAAGAAACATCATTCATAACTCGCATCTTTGTGTCACCTACAGCTCCAGATCAGAGGAGATATGGAAGGATGTTTGGATCACTGTTAACTTCAGCCACCTAAGAACTCTGTGCCTAATATAATATCTTTGGTACTAACCTGAAAATTACTGTGGAGGGACAAAAAATTCCTCCCAAAGTAGCTTCAGCTTTTTAGACATCTAACTTTGGATGGGTTGAATTCCCATCAAAGTAATTTTATTTCCCTGTAGAAAACACACAAATTAGATGACCACCCTAGACCTGACACCTACATTTTAGGCAAGTTTAGGTGAAATCAGTCCCTGCTTAGAGCATAAAGTCATCTCTAGTACTCACGGCTGCTCTTGCTCGGGACAGATAGCCCAGCAAAAGGGCAGACTCTGTTTTGTCTGCTATTGGGATGAAATTTTTAATGACTCCCCTAAATTCACTCCAGTTTTCCTGGATTTAACCAATAAAAAGTGAAGAGGAATTTGTTTCCATTTGAGGACATGTTTCATTGTTCTTTTTTTGCTCTGAAGTAGCTCTGCAGAAAAAAAGCAGGTTTTATCTTTCAGGAATTACTAACCGAGCCATTTGCATGAATACTAAATTCACTTTAAAAAGGACACAATTACAATACATACACTTAGGAAAAAAATAAAGAAAGAAAAAAAAATCAAGCCACCATTAAGTTAAATACAATAAATTATGACCTGAGAACTATGGCTTCAGATTTAGAGATAAATGCAGTCACCAAGATAACTGCAACCTTGTAGTATTTTGTATTTATTTCACTCCTATGTAATGATTTCTCATTCTTTTAAAATTATTAAAAAAATAAAATACTTAAAACACTGACAACTTTACTTTGCCGTTTCTTACACAGTAATAACACATATTACACCACTGCAGGAAAAGCTCAGTCTTTATCTTCATATTTTGACCCCTGGGCCTAATCCATATCAAATCAATTTGACGGCTGGCTAAAAGCCTAAATTTCAACTGTGAGTGTTCCTCCATTGCTTTGTGTCTTTTCTTTACTCTTTCCTTCTTTCTTGCTTTTCTTCTTTCTTTCTTTTCTTCCTTCCTGCCTTCCTTCCTTCTCTCCTTCTTTCTTTTTCTTTCTTTCTCACTCTTTCTCTCTTTTTCTTTCTTTATCTTTCTCTCTCTCTTTCTTTTATTCTCTCTTTCTTGCTTGCTTTCTTTTGTTCTCTCTTTCTCACTCTTTTTCTCTTTCTTTCTTTCTTTCTCTTGTTCTCTCTTTCTTTTTCCTTTCTGTTTGTTTGCTCCCAGAACAGTGGAAGCAGGAGATTAAACACTGAGCTACATTTTTGCCTTCAGATTTTTTTTTCCACTGCTTCCTTACTTATTCCTTCCATATTGGTTAGCAATGACATCTGAATTCCTAAATCAACACCAGGTGTAAAGGAAAGCTTACATAATAAAGGCACGTGTGATGGAGGTTAGTTGCCTGCTCTACATGAAGAGTGGAACAGTGGTAACAACAACCAAAACCATTTGTACTGCATTATATTTTTCAAAAAATATTTACTTAATTTCTTTTGCTTTCTCAATTTAAATATGAGCTGCTGTATGCTCAATTAATTCTAATCTTAAAATTTTTCTTTTGATATGCATAATCACATCAGTACAAACACCATTTTCTGTAGTCCATGCCAGGCTGTAATAGATTATAAGTTATTAGAAACTGAAGGGGAAGGTAGGAAAACTACATATGCAAAAGATTTCCCTCTCATGATTTCTGTAGCTGAGGTATTTCAGTAACTATTTTCAAAAGCAACAAACAAACAAACAAACAAAAAAAATATTTTTCGCAAGGAAGAATATTTTGCACTAGTCTGGTAACTCCTAGGATGGGGGGTGGTGTTCTAAATTTATACTGCAGTAGAGAGTATAAAATCTCCCAGAAGAAACAGGCAAGTTTGATTTGGTGTGTGAAAGACGGTATTTTCTTACTGGTTCAAAATATCATCAAAATTTACAAATATAATTTGGTATTGGTAAATTGCACTGACTTTAAGATTTAAATAAAACAATAAAGCAGAAATTTAACCAGTTATATTTGGGTTTTTTTTCCCCATTTCAGGGGGAAAAAATTTAAATAATGAAAGAATAAACCTCATATATTTTCGTAGCAAGTACAATCAATTTTCAAAGTGCGTCTTGAAATGAGGTACACTTGTCACTGGAAATGAAATACTTTTGCTTCCTCTTCTGCCCTTCATAGGTTTTCTTAAAAAAAAAAAAATGTTTAATTTCTGAGACATAGCCCTTACATAAAAACTAATGCCAAACTTAATAAGACACATTGAACAGGCAAGATATCATGACAAGAAATTAATCATCAGGAAAACTGTACAAAATCAACAAGCTAGTGCATTTTGATCTGTTCGTCTCCTCCTTTTTAAACCTCTGCTATATTGTTTTCTTTATGCCTCTTCATGACTGCTGCCCAGACCTGTATAGTCTGCTGCAATTTGTTTGTCAGGCAAAATTCTCACAAATAAGATTGATTTGTGCAGCATCTGATCGGAAATATGACATAAGCAATATAAATAAGATACAAGACACTGTGCTTTGAAGCGTAATCATGTCTTTTTTGTTTTCATTTGTGAAATGCCAGAGTAGGACCTTTTTAAAGCAAAGAGCAAATGGCAAACATACAGCAGAGTCTTCATATTTTCTAATAGCTTCTGTCTGTACACATCACATTTACCACTGTAAAAGTGTACCTGCTGAACTCAAATGTTAAAGTGCTCAAATGTGAAGTGAAATCCGTTGGGGATAACTGAGTACATAGAGACCGCAGTTGGTTCAGGAAGTCCCTAAGATATAAATAGTTGGAGGATAGGGGAGTATTAGAAGAAATTATCATATCAGTTTGTCCTGTGCTTACCCTTCCTTAACCATCCCCAAACAGTCTCAACAGTGTTTGGAGAGAGGATGTTAGGCTAGATGATATTGTGGTTGGAATCAATATGACTGTATATTCCTTTTTGGTCTGACTCTGTGTGTAACTTTAACAGTACTGTTTAAACATTACTGCAAAGATGACTGGGTGCAAGATGAAGTGATGGTTTCCTTCGTACACATTTAGCAGGAAGAAAAACATTGCCAAATTTTTCCCGCTGTATGAATGGCCAGTGCAAAACTGAACAAGCATCACTGCTGCACAGACTCACTCTGTGCAGAAAGAGTCTGAGACAGTTATATAGTGACTAAGACAAATGGGAGGACTGTGGTCTGGCCAGGTATGGTTCTGTGCAGAAATAATGTACACAAGTACTTCTTCATCCTGAAAACAAAACACTAATATTTTTCCTGCAACTGCAAAGCAGTTTGAAATCAGGTACTACTGCCAAAGAAATTTTTTTACTACTCAGCAACTCAGGCAGTAGTATAGTCTGCTATTCTGAAGTAGTGGTCACAGAAAGAAATTTCTACCTGCTATGGATACTTAACCTACCCAACTCCACATAACACTCATTTAAATTTTAACTCAAGATATGATAAGTGAAGACAACTCAGCTTACAGTTTTTATATGAGTTAATAGCTTATGTTAAAATATAAAGGATAGTGACGTTTTTAATCCAATTTTCTAACTCAGGCTTAAGCAAGAAAAGAGTTGCTTATGATTCTACCTTGATGGATTCTTTCAAATTACTTCTGTTGTGAAGACAAAACCTAAATCTGCTGGTCTAGAAAGAACATCTCATTACCACGTGCAGTACAAAAGAATAGGTGAGAGGGAGGCTGAAGTGAGATTATTATTATTTGTTTCTATATTGCTTCAGTACTGAAATCTAAAGTGTGTTCTTTACAATTCAGGAGAATATCTAGTCTTAAATACATAAAAGCCTTTTGAAAATGTCCTGGATAGCATATGTTTATAAGAACACTTGGGGAAAAAGAATGGGAAAAGACAATGGGATGCATTTAACAAGATTTAAAAACTGTTTTTATACACATTTCTAAACAGTGAAAAGCTTCTTAGCATAAATTTATCAGAGCACTAGGAACGTCAACAAGTTTCCTTCAGTTAAGCCATTATATTTCTAGAATGAAACAGTTTTAATCAATCCAATTGAAATTCGTACACGACACCTTAACTGCTTTTAAATTTGCCTTGTTCATTGTAAAATGCTCTGAAACTATTGTGCAATGAGGTTAGGCCAATGAATATTATCTAAAGCTTTAGATATTAGAGATTGAAGACATTCTCAACATTCGATTCTATCGTCATTATTCATGATGAGTAGCACAGAACTCTATATGAAGTGTCACTGAAGCAGCTTTTGACAATTGTTATAAATGTAGATTTTTTTTAAATAAAGCAAATAAAGATGACTGCAACAAACACTGCAAAACATATTTATTGATCTATAGTCTTCTTACTTACTATTTATCCAAATATTCATAAGTTAAACCTGCCATTGCACAAAATACAATCAATAGAATAGCGGGTCCCATAAAAAGATTGTTGTTGAATGCATTATAAACAGCCTGATTAAAAACAAAAAAAAAAACAAGCTAAAATCAATCAATTGCCTTAAGAATGTCATTGCCAGGGGGAAAAAAAAAAACGTAAAATAAAAGTTATATATGTCGGAGAAGAGCCTAATAAATACATGGTGTACTCAATGAGCCTATGCTTTGAAATCCCTAATTCACTAATCACTGATCAAATCCAAAAGCATTTAACAAGAGACATGCACTATGAATACAGAAATACAATTGAATGTGCCACTACTTTTTTGTGGTATGTTAACCGTGGCCAGCAGCCAAGCAACCACAAAGCTGCTCATGCATTCACGCCCTCCCCTTCCCCTTCCCCCCCCCCCGAAATATATGAGGAGAAAATGCAAAGAACAAATACAAGAAAAGATTTCAATAGTTAGAAGAATGAATGTAACAAAATATGAGAAAGCAGAGGAGTAACACATGTTGAACAACTAACATACTACACAAGATACATCATAAAAAAAAAAGAAAAAAAAAAGAAAAAGAAAATAAGTAAGAAAAAAGAAAATATTTAAATTTGTGTAGTTCAAATGGACTACTCGAAGAGATGAGCACTTTTAAATGCAAAAATATGACAATGTAAGGAAAAGAATGCAGCATGTAATGAAAAAATTGTTCCTTCTACATAGCTTAATGCCATTAATCGATTACAAAAGGCCATGTGATTTCAAATGGCAGACTTCTTATGAGGACTGATCACTTGGAAGAGGGTGATGTTTAGCAAGTGATCACTAGCAATAGTCTCACTTGTCTTCTGCTCCAAGGACAACTGTCTTATCCTCTTGAGCACTATTCTCAATTGCAAGAAGCAGACATAATGATTTACCTCATTGGGTTTTGTTGCTTCCTGTTCTCAAGTATAAACTCCATTTCCCTAAACTAGCAAGGAGTACATAACCTTTAGACAGTTTAGACTATAAAACTGAAAATGAACTGTGTTTTTTTTCTTTTTTTTTTAATCTAGAAATACTAAAAGACAGCAAGATATCATGCATCTACAATACGGAATACTAGCTTCAGAATTAAAAAGCTTTTTTATTTAGAATGGAAATAACTATGTAACTAATCAGAAGAAAAGTAAAATCTCCTCATTTTCCAGTTAGATTTTTTTTTTTTTCATAATTTTTTATTTTGGAGTTTAGGGCTTTAAGAGGGAATAACTGTATTGCCATCTACAACAATAGCAAATACATACACTTAAAGAGCAAGTTCTTTTTAACTGTTAACATGAGAGAAAGATATTGGTCACAGAGTATCTCATTATATGTCCACAAATTTCCGTTCAGTTATTTGTTGCTGCTGCTGCTTCCTTTCTTATGCTTACAGAAGAAGAACAGGCTTACAAGCACAGATCTGGAACACAACAGCTGTACCTGGCCCAACGCACCAGCTATTATTCACTCTGCAGCATTTGCAAGGTAGAAGCTACTGCATCAATGCCAGTTAATCTATGATGAAAAAAGCATCCAGGTTAACCCTTCTTATTTCAGGAAAGAAATTTTGTGTTGGTAATATTTGGCTGGCGTGAAGCCTGGGCACTCATCAGCGCCCTGTGTGGGAGCCATCAATTGGTTACGGACCAATTCTAGACACTGCGTTCAAAAACACATTTTGAACACTGCTGAAGCAGAATGCTCGTTGTTGATAAGCACAGAAAACAAGCACATATGGTACTGAAAGAAAAGCTAAATTGGCTCTGCAGAAATAAAGCATTTGCACTATTTCTCTACCTTTCATTGTGATTTTTGTTTCCAAAAAATTTCTACTAGTAAGTGAAACAAAATTCAAAAACTTTTTTTGCATCATAAATAATGCTATGTTTAAGCTTACATAAGAGTTGAGCTTCTCATGATATGGAGTGCAGTAGATTTTTAAATCATCAGACCATGTGTACGTATTTTTAAGTTAATAGTGAATTGTTAAAAATGAGCAAGAATTTGCATTAACTAATAGTTGTTCTGAGAAGCTAATTACATTCTAACCTCTTTATTGAAAAAAGCTGATATTGCCCTTGCCTTATTTATTTGTGGTGCATACCATTATGAAGTATGGTGTCAATAACCTATAAAACAAGTAGTCTGCTGTTCTGAAAGCTCATGTAACATGCATTAGGATTTTCTGAGAAATTAGACAAATCAGGTCTGTTGATAATATTTGATTAGAATTTGCAATATCCTTAATAACCTGAAAAATGCTCAGCTCCCTGACAAAGCACTGAGGAAAGGGACTGGGGAGAAATGAACCTTACCACTCTCTAGTCTGACAGTGACTAATCACTGACAAAAACTTTAATAAAATGCCCAGTAGCAAAAAATAAAGTTGAAAAGTGAGACTATTATTAAAAAGTCTTTTACACTACATACTCTGTATATATCTTCTAAAAATGATTAATAATTAGACTATACAGACCCCTTTGAGAAAAGCATAGCACAAATGGTTTTTAACCAGAGTAAATGATTCATAATTCTTTATCTCGATCCAATAGGTGATTTTGTACTAAATGCTCCCTTAAAATGAAAATTCATATGCTACCTCTAAAATGCATGCTGAAGAACCCTGTCAGTGGATGCGGGAAAAGTATCCCACTTAAACAAAACCATGATGTATTAAAGCAGCAGAGTATATAGAACACGTATCATTTTTTTACGCTGCCAATACCAAATTTCCTTTGTCATCAATTTTTAAGAAAGGCTTGAAGAAAAATAAAATATCTTCTGGTCTAGTTTTTGTTCCTTCTTAACATGCTCAATAAATGGCTAAACTTTGTATTTAATCAAAGCTAATTGGCAAACAAGTCTGCAAAGGTTATGAGTTCTGTTGAATTTACCAAAATGTCAGTGTTCAGGAGGATCACATGTGTGTGTACTTAATCTTTTTCACCACAAGCCTGGTTAACATATAAATATGTCTTGGGTGTCTGTATCCCAAAGTTAGACTCCAAAACCCTGCAGCTATAGGCGGGATATCTAGGCTGTAATAAAGCTTAAATTTCATTCTTTCACTGATTTACAGGGACCTCAGGAACCCTCCCAATGCCAGAAGCCACAAATGACAGCAACATTGCCACTGCGTCTCCCATCCTTCACACGTCTTGTACGTGTTGCCTGTGCTGAGTGGTATACTAAGCAGCTTCAGAAATTTCTAAAATAAAACTTTTAGAAAGTTAAAAGTGTTCCTGCACTTCTGTCTCCGTCTACTATTCAAAACAGAACTTTAGCAGACTTGAATAAGATAAGGTAATATTTCAGGGATTACATGAAGAGATTTCTAAAACTCCTAGTAATATGCTCGATTTTTCTTTTTTTTTTTTTTTGACTTCTGCTGATAGAAAAAAGTCCTACATGCAAATTTACTTTCTTTTTTTTAAAAGTTTTTGACAAAACTATCTTTTCTAAGTCTTTGACACAGAAGTCCACAGAATATATTAAAATAGATTGTCTTAGATTGGTTTTGCACATCATGAATCCCCTGTGAGAAATAAATGGATTTAAATAATGTGCCTCAGCATTCACAGTTCTAACAAAGTGAACTAAATTGATTCTGCTGCACATTCAAATACATGGAATATTCTGAATTAGTGTTTCTAAGGAGGAGTTTACCGTGACAGTAGAACTATTATGTGCCACAATTACTCTTCCTAAAGAGAAAATAGCAAGTATAAACCCCTTCTTATCACTTCCATAGCCTCAGTAATCCAAGCATTTACACACAGAGATCCTAAATATTTTAAAGTATAGTTTGATAATTCTAAGTTAGAGCATTCCTTGAGAAACATCAAGCTAAATACCTGTAACTTTGATTTTTGTTAAACAACTGTCATAAAGTGGAGTCATAAATTATGTGGGCTTTTTTGGCAATTTGAGGTATTTCTTCAACTTGAAAAAAAGAGATTAGACAGTAATGATATGTTATGCTCAAATCAGTGAAAACATGGAGTTGTTTCTCTTTTTTAACACATTATTTCATAAGTTTATATAAAGCTCTGAATAAGTTTGGAAGGTCATGATCAATCTTGCCTTACCACATTATCATAACTGGGGAAATTTTTTTTGCTATTTTGCACCAGACTTCACAGTTTTTAGTTTTAAATTAAGTATCATTTAGATACGAATAAATGAAGATTTTACACGGCATTTGGTTAGGTTTATTCTCAATCACACTATATATAAGCATAAATCACAAATACATGTTCATAAAAATATATTATATAAATAACAATATAACCATAAAAAAAAAGTTAGAGGAGGGAAGGTATTTGTTAAGTCAATTATTCTATTACATGTGGTCCTGATAAGAGATTGTCCTACTCATTGTTCAGTTTTTACTTATCTGGTAGAATTTTATCTTTGTATCTAATTATTCATGTCTTTGGTGCTTTTCTTTGATTAAAAAAACATGTAATAACAGGTGAGGTAAAGCTTATCATTAAAAATAAGATGAAAGAACCAACATGTATATTTTGAATATGTTAATATAAAAGTTACCTGTTGGTAGCTGAGTTCATGCTACAATAGCCACCATTTCATAAGCATCACATAAACTTCCTTCTCTTAAGTGATGTATAATGGCTTCCTAATAGAATTACTCTGAGCCTCAGGGAGAAATTAGATTTTCAATTATTACATTCATAATTAGAAAAGGAAATGACATTTAGATTTGTTTAATTTCATCTTCCAGATAATGTGGGATTTTCCTCACTAATATATTTGTACTTGGTTTTGGGTTTTGGTGTTTCTGTGCGACTTCTTTAATTAATAATATATGCTTTATAGCACTAAATCTTTATAAAGGCTAACAATAATGAATTATTATTCTCTAGCTTTAAAAAACTTTTTAAATGAATCTCACGATAAACTTCCTTTGTTCAACCTGATTGTTTTAGTTATTACACTGTTTATGTTTACATTTCCATGTAGTGATTTTAATACCATATGAGAAAGCTAGAAATACTGGAATAAAGAAATTGAAATTGCATTGCCTTTAGAATATATTCTGGGGTTTCTAAATATCTGCAAATTATACTCTCGCTCTTAATTTTTCTTCAGGATGTGTTCTATTTTGCTGATTTCTGAGAGATGGCTGGAAATCGCACAGTGACAATCCCCTACTCTCCAAGGTGATTTGGGGAGATATCATCCGCCTCGTCCTCTCAATTCACACTACTGTTGTACTCAAAACAACACATTTAAAATACAAAATAACACAAATCCTTGACCAGCTCCTAGAAAATATTCACAACAGTACAGAGAATTTGGCTGCTCAGAGTTACACATAGTAGGGGGTCTTACTCACAGGACCTAATTTTTGCAAAGGAAGATTAATCTTCATAAAATATTCTATAGTTATTGGGGGGAGAGAGAGAGAAAGAAAAAACCAGCACTTGTTCTAGAGGGCAAATTAAAACACTGACTTGCACTACTGCTCTGAACTGCCACTGAAGGAATCACTCTTCACACCAACAAGAGAAGTTTAATGGGACTAAACTCTAAAGGGCACAGCAAGCACAACCTCAGCGCCTCCCAATATGTGCCACCAGAGGCAAGCAAGTGAAGTGCCCACAGAAGTGTATCAGACAGAACTGATCTAATCCAGGGAAGTGGTGTTGAAACAGCAGAGAAGGAGGTGATCACTTACAGCTCTCTAAAGAAACTAGGAGGAAGATGGAAATCACAGTGATTCCTCCTGGGAAGCAGTGCAGGTCAGAGTGAAAGACTGCTGCTGCCTGTCAGGGTTAGGCAAGGTTGTGACAGCAGTTAACATACTTCTCAAATCTATGATATTTCACATTCTAATTTGTACTAACACTTCTTTTACAAAAAATGAAACATGCTATCAAAATCTCCCACATGAATCCTATTCCTGCAGAATCAAGCCAGCTCTCCTTCTGGCATTAACTGGTATGCATTAAAGCAGCAAACACTCTTGATACACCCACGCTCAATGTATCACCAGTAAAAGATGGGAGTCTTTACTAATTTCTACTCCAAATGATCCTTAATGTGTTGAAGTTAACTCAGATCCTCTACAAAACAAGAAAAGCTAAGAGGTTGGAGGGCTCAAAATCTAGGAGAGTAGGATGGGATGGGATGGGATGGGATAGGATAGGATAGGATAGGATAGGATAGGATAGGATAGGATGCATAGAATATTTCGGGTTGGAAAAGACCTTTAAGGTCATTGAGTCCAATCATAAATCTAACACTGCCAAGTCCGCCATTAAACCATGTCCCTAAGCACCACATCTACACGTCTTTTAAATACCTCCAAGGATGGTGATTCAAACACTTCCCTCGGCAGCCTGTTCCAATGCTTGACAACCTTTTTGGTGAAGAAATTTTTCTGAATATCCAATCTAGGCCTCCCCTGGTACAACTTGAAGCCATTTCTTCTCATCCTAACTCTTGCTACTTGGGAAAAGAGTCCAACCCCCACCTCAAAACAACCTCCTTTCAGGTAGTTGTAGAGAGTAATAAAGTCTCCCCTACACCTCTTTTTCTCCACACTAAGCAGCCCCAGTTCCCTCAGCTGCTCCTCATAAGACTTGTGCTCTAGACCACTCACCACATTTGTTGCCCTGCTCTGGACACACTCCAGCACCTCAGTGTCTTGTAGTGAGTGGCCCAAAAGTGAACACAATATTTGAGGTGTGTATGCATCAGTGGCAAGTACAGGGGGACAATCACTTCCCTTGTCCTGCTGGCCACACTATTCCTGGTACAAGCCAGGATGCTGTTGGACTTTGCCACCTGGCCACACTGCTGGCTCATATTCAGCTGGCTGTCCACCAACACCCCCAGGTCGTTTTCTGCAGGGCAGCTGTGGAGCCATTCTGCTCAAAGCCTGTAGCGCTGCATGGGGTTGTTGTGACCCAAGTGCAGGACTTGGCACTTGGCCTTGTTGAACCTTGTACCATTGGCATCAGCCCATCGATCCAGCCTGTCCAGGTCCCTCTGGAGAGCCTTCCTACCCTCAAGCAGGTCGACACTCGCCCCTAGCTTGGTGTCCTCTGCNTGTACCATTGGCATCAGCCCATCGATCCAGCCTGTCCAGGTCCCTCTGGAGAGCCTTCCTACCCTCAAGCAGGTCGACACTCGCCCCTAGCTTGGTGTCCTCTGCAAACTTACTGAGGGTGCAATCCAGAAAATTGATAAAGATATTAAAGAGAACCATCCCCAGTACTGTGACCTGGGGAACACCACTTGTGACCGGCTGCCAGCTGGATTTAACTCCATTCACTGCCACACTTTGGGCCTGGCCATCCAACCAGTTTTTTAGCCAGCGTATAGTACACCCATCTGAGCCATGAGCAGCCAGTTTCTCCACAATAATGCTGAGGGAAACGTTTTCAAAGACTTTACTGAAATTGTGAGAATATGATAATTATAATTCAACAGTACCAGGCAAAAAAGAAAAAGAAAGAAATCTATTTGCAGCAAAAGAAAATAAGGAAGTATTTTATGAAGGGTGGTATGACCATTGGCAGACTTTAGGTTGGCTACTCAGATGAGATAATTAGATCTTCTGAAATGATCCTCCATAGCAGAAAATGTATCTGAGAATCCTGAAATGCTTTGATTAAAATTGGTTATAAAACCAAATATATTTACTTCCTGGAGCAATTCTGATGCCTTCAGATTCTTTAAGATAGTAAAGAATTAAGAGAAAAATGTATTAGATATACAGAACGGCTGAAAATGCTTCTGGATTTACAAATATACATCTTATTTTATGAAATGTAAATGTTGAGTACATGGACTTTGTTGTTTCCATCCTGTATTCTTCTGGTTACATAACAGATGTTATTTTGGAGAGGAAAAAAGGGGTTAGAAACTGTTCAGTATTCATGTTTTGGATATTTCAAAATAGTATCTATAAAATGATAATTTTCTATTTGTTATTTTCTACCAAAGAGTGTATCAGAAATAATTGTTTCTTTAGAAACCAGTTCTGAAGACTAAGAGCTCACATTCTGCAGTTTTGGCTAAGCTCTTTGTGATGTTTTCTTCAGAAAGCCAGAGATGATTGGTTGCTCCTATCCTTTGATTCCAGGAATACGTAAGTTTGAAGAAAAGTGTTTGGACAAAATTAACCCATCTTCATATGTCATATTTCTCCCTACTATCATATATTCAAGAACATAATCTTAAAAATAAGAGACTAACATCCTCTGAAATCTAACAAAAAAAGTTACCATAAAGCACACTAAAAGTACTTTCACTGCGTGTTATCTGTCAGTAGTTTATTGCTCAGCAGAAAGAATAATATCCAGGAATGCCCATTGGTAGGACGAGGGGTAATGGGCACAAACTTGAACATAGGAAGTTCCATCTTAACATGAGGAGGAACTTCTTTACTTTGAGGGTGGTGGAGCCCTGGAGCAGGCTGCCCAGAGAGGTTGTGGAGTCTCCCACTTGGGAGACATTCAAACCCCGCCTGGACGCTGTCCTGTGCAACCTGTTGTAGGTGACCCTGCTCTGGCGGGGGGGGTGGACTAGATGATCTCCAGAGGTCCCTTCCAACCCTGACTATTCTGTGATTCTGTGATTCTGTGAATGACTAGACAAAACACTATTTTTTTCCCTTCACTCTATCCTGTTTGTAAAGAATATTAAAAATGAAGTGTTAAATAATTGGGGGGGCGGGGGGGAGGCTGTGGGGTTTTTTTTTTTCACAATTGTATCCCCAGAAATAGCTATTTCTGATCTATCCACGTACTGCATTGATAGGAATGAAATTATTCTTCCTAGTGAAGAAAAGCAAAAGTCAGGGTAACTTTTTACAAAAGTGTCTTCATGATATGCTACTAGACACAAAATTAAAGGGCATTTTCATATTTATGCTTGTACTTTGTTGAAAGTTTTTAGGAAATCTAATTGGTTTTGACCTTTTATTCAAAAATATACTTTTTGCTTCTCTTTACCCTTAACAGAAGGGTAAACCAGTCATTCATTTCTTTTGCTGTATGTGCCTATTAAAATGATTATTTACTCTCATACTTTACTACTAAAATGGAACAATTTTGTGTTGCCTAGATACAGAACAGAAGGCTACTTTATATAACTAATACACATGAACAAACAAAGCAATCGTAGATGAAAATTACTTATTCTTTATTCTACTATTTCTTTACTCTTTCTTGCCCTTTTTTGTTACCATTGCTTTATATATTGTGACAATAACAATATTCTTACTGAAGATATCTACAACTCTAGCAGGATTTTATGGTCTTTCTTTTACATTCAAAGCATTTCACCAGCTAATTTTGTAAGTGGATTATTGTGCCCATTCACTAGATTGCTGGCACAAAGAGGAATATAAGCTGTGGCATTCAACATTCCTAGCTTGTCTTACTGCTCTAGTTTTATTTGGATGTAAATATGATGCAAAGTGTCTTTCTTGTAAAACCCACAGGATTATATTAAGTTGTATTTTCCAACTTACATCATGGCACAATTGGAAAGAAATATTTTTTCTATAAGTCTCATTCAAAATAGACATCATAAAATGAAAAATAATAGAAGAATACATTATTTCAAATACGTGTTTTCAGAACCTCATAACTTCTTACTGTATTATGCAGAAATTGCAATTCCTTTTATTGTTTTTAATTTGAACTGTACGGTTTTGCCCTGTGTAGGTTTTTTGTACGTATTGGTCTCCGGTGGAATTTTTATATACATATATGTGTGTGTGCACATTTAGTGTTCATTAAGTAACAATTCTTAAAAAAATTTGTGTTTTGCCAAACACTCCAACCCTTTGACTGATATTTATTTCTAGAAAAATGATGTAATAAAAACAAATTTCTAAACTGGAAGAAGGCTTCAGAACCTTCTCTCTGGGCTGTAGTTGCTTCATTTTCATTTTGTTAGTTGCTTTTTTCCCATGGGAATTTAAACAGTAATACAAATGAAATCTAATGAAACAGAATTTACTCAGATCTTACCACACTACTTTCTATAAATATTTTCATCATTCATGCACACAGCTTCCTTTTGCCTCTTCATCTTATGGCCCCGTGATTTTTCTAGCCTGTCTGAATAGTTACGCAGTTTACCAGAAAGGTTAGAGTTTATCATCACGTGGAATATTTCCTTTGAGGCTTAGTGAGTCTGTAAAATAGGTTTCCCACATCTTGGGTGAATATTATGAGAAAAAGAGATGAGAAATATCTGTTTCTATACACTGCCTGCTCCTCAGTGCAAGTCAGACCGGTTCCAAAGGGGAAGGATCCCAGTGGTGTCTCCTTTCTGTACGATGTTTTGTCTTAACTTCGAAGAAACCTATATTAGAAAAAGTCAATGTTTCATAAGGTCTTCAGAGCTGTCTGTCTTTCTCCATGGACTGCATTACTAACTTAAACACTTTATTTTTGTAGAATAGACCCTAACTATGGAGTCAGGCATCTGCAAGGTCCATGAAGATAGTGTCTGAGTTGAGCATTTAATCAAGTACAAGTAACTAAAAGGCAGGGCTTCCAAATAAACATCTCAACATCTCTACAAACATATAAAAAATCTCTCCAGATAATTTTCCAGCACTGTTTACTATAGAATATTCCAAAAAAAGAATGAATTTGCTGAGTACTTTATAAAGCTCCCCATTTTAGAGCCTCACTGTAGGATAGAAAGGGCTTTGTTTTTGCATTGCAAACGTACACAGAATAGATGAGTAGTGATGAAACAGCTAGTGGTAATTGGTATTTGCCTAACAATTAGTGAAAGTTTTAAAGCAGCCTGGACATTGAGAGTATTCTTTTATATGAGTTGGTGAGTTGTTTGTCATCATTTGTTGAATTTTTTGCATTATGTAAAGAGACAATTTTGCTTGCATGCTACTTTAGGATCAAAGCAATGACTCACAACACTATTTGTCTCTTTGTGACAACCAGTCTTTGTACCAACATTTTTACTGAAGATATCAGAGCTCCCAACAGGACACAGAATTTTTATGGTGCTTTTTTCATTCTCTATTTCATGGCAGGTCACCAAATATTTTTGTAAGTGGGTCATTGAGACCATTCACAGTTTTTCCTTTTTTTCCTATTTTTATCCAAGATTTTTCATTGTATTAGTAGCCTCCTGAGAAAGAGCTGCAGAGACGTATCATCAGTGCCTGGATATATTTATCTGTGTTGTCTAATACCAGATCACAGTGGCTGAGAATGAAAATAAGAATAAGAAAATACCCAACCTCCAGGATAGAAGCTCAGTGTATTTTTAGTAAGTTTGCTTGACTGGAAATATTTAACGTACACACACACACATTTATTTTTTTTTTTTAAAGAAGCATAAATCTAAATATACATAATTATCTTTCCAGTGAGAAGATGGATGGATACAAGGATTTTAAGCTTCATAGGCTCATTTGAGAATTTTCAGTTCTTTGTTAGTGCACCATATCTATTGCTTCCAGGGTCTTAAACTTTAGGTCATATCTATGCTATTTGGCAGAAAGTTTCAGCTACACAGAGAGATGAAAATCTGAAAGTGACAGGTTTCAAGTTCCCTTGTAATTCCAGGTTCCCAGTCCCTCACTTCATAACTCCCAGCTCTCAACACACTCAGTTCCCAGCTCCCCACTTCCAGTTGGAAGGGGGTCTGAGCAACCTGACCTAGTTGAAGATGCCCTTGCTCATTGCAGAGTGGTTGGACTAGATGACCTTTAAAGGTCCCCTCCAACCCAAATTATTCTATGATTGTATTCTGTGATTCTATGATGACTTAGATTTTTTTAAAAATCCTGTTTACACAGAATTTTGAAGAACCTAAGACTCTTTTCGAATCAAGTGAAATAAATGGTGTGAATTTGGGTTAAAAAAAAACCAAAACCCAGATCTTTTTTGGCAGTTTAATACTAAGGCACTCTATCTGAAATTACTAAAAGCCTATGTCAGTGTTTCTTCTGATATCACCCAGACAATTAATATTGCAATAAGTACAATAAGTGCATGAATCCCTACTGCTTCGCTATTCTGGAAAAGGGACTAATGGAAAAGGTGGCTATGGGAGAGGCATGCAAGCATGAATAAATGCTCTCTAGCCACACCATAACTAACCTCTGTTGAGTATAGGCCTACAAAGTAATTTCTGTTGTAGGATTACTTTATCTCACCCCATCCTGCCTTCTTTTCATCTCTTCTCTCTTTCCAATGGTTGAGGGTTTGTTTTGATTTGGGTTTTTTTTTTTTTGGTGCCAAGTCACAATACTTTACTGGTACAATGCCTTTGTGAGTTAGAAAGTAGAATTATCCTTATTTTACAAATGGAGCAGAGGAACTGAAAACCCAAGACACAGAGAAAACCCCTTTTAGGATTAATAACAGAATAGAAAAATACATGGCTCCCAGTTCTAAGCTCAGCATGCTGGAACATGAATGTTTTCACTGACGATCTGAAAGTAAACAGAAAATCACTGATAATAAATCTTGCAGATGGCTGATCCAATGAGGATAAAACACCCAGGCAGCCCAATACACATACACTTAGTATTCTGTTCTTTTTTCTTCAAACAAAAATTCTTTATCCAAAGCAAAGCACAGATTTATACAGGAGCAAGGAATGGAAACCACAGCTACAGAATGTATGTGAATGTAAGAGAAGCAATGGGCAGTACCCTTCAAATTACTGAGTAAAAAAATCCCTACGGGTTTGGGGTTTTTTTAGAGCAACTGAAAAGAAGACTCCAATGTGATAGACGGATATTATCTTTGCATATATAGGAGGAAGCAGTTTGTAAGAAAAGGGGGATGGCTTCATCCCTACTAAGAACATTGCAATCTATTCTGAAGTTTTTATCTTAAAAGATTATCAGTGTAAATGAGGGATACGACAAAAAATATAGCAACTCAGGAAAATGATAGAGAAAAAAAAGTAGGATTTATCTCTTCTACTTTCAGATGTTGCCAGTGTGGACAGCTGAGTTAGTCCTCTAGGTATGCCTTTAATGTAAATGGTAACAAATATCTACTACGTTTTAGGCATACACACTTAATGACATTAATCCTATTCTTTAGAGTTTGGACCCTCAGTCTGCTGAGGTCTTGCAAAAAGAAGATTGAGACATGACTTAATTTAAATGTAAAAATACCCTTCTGATCACAAAATCTCACTTATTTACTGAGGAAAAAGTCATAAAAAAACTACAACAACAAAGAAGTTATAAGCTAAAGTGAGACAAAATTCAAGTGAGATATAAATTTTGCAGGTTTTCTCAAAAAGAGCAAGTAATGATGATGCTTTTATCTAATGGTTAGTGTATTATATTGATACAACCCTAGTAAGAAGTATATTTGGCAGCTTAAAATTTAAGTGAGGAATTATTTTATTTCACAAAACACACCTTGGCCTACCGAAAGACAACTTTGAAGATGCTGTGTGGCTAAATTATTACAATTACAATTTCAAAGATTAACTTTCAGTCTGCCAATAAAGAAGGGAACTGAAGATTATGTTCTAGTCTAGGACCAAAAGATGACTCCTCTTAAATTTCTCCATACCCATTAAAAATGACATATAAATTCCTGTGTACAACAAGTGAATGGTATATCTAACTATGAAACCACTAGTAGCAGGTACTGGGGAATGTAACATCCTTATAGAATGAGAATTAAACTGGCAGCACCAAGCCAAGTACTAGCATAAGAAACCACTCGTCAGATGCGACCCTTTGATGAAATATTTCAAGATTGGTGGAAGCTCCTTTTCCATTCTTATTTCCATGCATTTTTTCTGTTAATATGCAATTACTCTACTTTCTAGCTATGACTTTTCTGAACAAAATTTTCCTTCCCTTATATTATTAATTATACCAGAGGCCAGGCACTGGGATGTATTCAGTTCAGCTTCCTGAATTGCACATCCTAAACAGACGCAGGTGATCACAATGTTGTGAGTGTGTACTGCTGTTACTCTATGATAAAAGAGTGATTTTCATGTTGTAACTCTTGATCACCTGTACAACAATCGGGGAACAATTGTGCCTTCATCTTCTCCTGCACAGTTCACTTAGGAGGGCAGTTCAGCTGCTGTCTAGCATGGTGTTAAATTAACAGTTCTAAAAGAAATCGTGCTTCTCTCAGAATCTCTGAGAGATGTTGCCTTTTCATTACAGCAACACAAACCAGTAATTCCATTTAAAATGAAAAGTGTTAAATTGCATAACAAAGTAGATATTAGCTTTGGTTATGATTTCCTCTGAATTCATGCTACAGCTAACTCAGTTTTCCTGTTATCTTTTATAGGGATTCTGTGTTACTTACTACAACTGTAGCTGAGGATTATTTCCTTCTAATGGTGAGTCATTTTTTTATATAAAATGAGGCAATGTTCTGGGAAATAAAGAGAAAATTCATAGACTAAATTTGTGACATATTTCAGGAGGATTGGTGTGTGTGTGTGTGTGTGTGTGTGTAATTCAGGGTTTAAAATTATACCTGGTAGAGAATCCCATATTCCTTTAAAATTAATACTTTTTAATAATAGAAACAATGTAACACAATCTGTGTTACTATTGTGCCATGAATATAAGAAAATATAACTATATTGTTGCTATGCTATGAATGTTCATATTTATATGTCCTTCCTGTCACTGAAGTAAAGAAAAAAGATAAAAAGATTTTACACAGACATTAGCCCTTTCCTAAAAGATTATTTGAGAAAGAGAACTGAAAAAATAAAAATAATTATTACATTTAAATATAAGACACAATTACAAAGACAGTAACTGGTTAGACCATAGGTGTAAATAACTGAAAAATTATGATTCAGATCTGCATCTTAAATTGAATTTTAAGTAATCGGTTACAAGGAACGAAGGGATGTAGAGAAATGTCATGGAATGAAAAACAGAGAAGAAAAAATGAATTTGTAGCCACCATTTTCAGTATCTGCTAATTAATTTTAAGACAACAGCACAGATTAATCTATTGTATCTTTTAAACTGAGCAGTTTATAGTGGAACTTACATGCATTTGTCTACATATTAAATGCTTCACAATGTTTGTAAAAAGGACATTACCATAAGAATGCAAAGAAATTAAATTAAAACAGAGCCCAAAACAAACAACAGATCCACTGGTGACTTAGTTGGCCTCTTGAGAGAAGCAAAGTAAAATGCTAAAATGAAGAATTGCCATAACCTTTTTAGCCTAACACAGTTATGATAATATTTTGGGGGTTTGGTTTGTTTTTTTTGTTTTGGTTTTGGGTTTTTATTTATTTTTGTTTTAAGGCAGAAAACCTGCTTAAATCCCAGTCTTACAAATACTTATAGACAAGGTAGCTTTGCACACATGATTAGGTATTCTGAAATCAATGGACCCACTCACATTCTTAACTGTTTGCAAAATCAGACTGCGTGTCCTGTAGGAACCATTTCCCAAATGCAAAATTCAGTGGCTGTAAATTTAATGTTTACCATCTGCCAGCAAACTAGGCTTTATCTAAAAATACCAGACTGTGATGCACTTTCCACTAGAGAAAAGGTTTTTCTATTACTTATTTCCCTGATTAGTCTAAAGCTAACTGATGTGAAACTGTCTTCTGCAGTAGCAATCACATCTGTACTACAGGAGGAACAACTCCCCCAAATGGCAGCCTGTTTATCAAACTGAAAGGCAGAGTTAAGAAGCATGGCTCCTCCAGCAGTAACCAAATCTATCAGACCTCAGGAGAAGCACCATAGCACAACATCCCTTTTACACTAAACTTCGCCAGTATAAAATGTTTCACAGGTAAGTGAATGAGATCATAGGAGTTAAAGAATGAAAAACATTGCTAAGAAAATGACCCAAACTTGAAACTTTATAAAAAAGAATGTTAGTATTAGATGAACATTCAGAAGAAATATTGGAATCATGATATAATGATGCAGAATATAGTAAGAGATGTATGTATTTTATTATTTCTTATATAAGATGCATTTTACATTTGGTATAAAGATATTTGTGTTATTATTAAGTTGCAATAGCATGAAGGAAGAAGCTCAGCCCTAGATAGAGGAAAGTCAATGGGAAAAGTTAATTTAAAAGCAATAATTTGGAAGAGAACTGTGAGACAGAGAAATCATAGTATAAATAAATCATGCAGAAATATTATTAACAACACATTGAGGGATTTGTACAGATCCCATTACAGATAAGGACTATATCCTTCAAAATTCCTAGGAAAAGCTTGCAAAATTACTACATATATATGTGAAAAGGCAATAAATTATTAACATTTCAGATCTAAGAGTTATGGACAAAGGGGAGAAGCTGTAAGAACTTCCTCTTATCCATAGCAGTAGTAAAACATCACCTAGTAAACATAATTAACTATTTTAACTATTGTGATTTCATTTTAGTGCTTCTTGTTGCTCTCAAAACAATGCAAAAGGAAAGAATAGGTGGAATATTACTTACTGAGCTTTGAGGTAATACGTACTGTCATTGGACAGCTTTCAGTGGCCTTTCATGTGTCTTTTTTTCACTTGTCTCTGTCTCCTCATAGTTATTACCATGAAATGCTGGTGATTAGTAAGAACTGGATGGCAATGGAAAGATATGTACTTTGACAATTGTCAGCAGTGACAAAGGAAGAAAAAATATTAGGGAGAGCTTTTCCCTCTGTCCTAATAAGACTTCAGTGAAAACAGTGCTGCCTACTTCTATTAGGGAAGCCATACAATAAACCAAGAAACAGTTTTCACCTCAAGCTAGAATGGCCATTGATGTTTCAGGTGTTTCTCTAGACACTTTTGAATACAATTTAGTCCATGCACACAGGATTTCTTTCATGTCATTTTATGTTAGGACCGATAGTTAGGGGTAATCCTCTGGGAAAGGGTAGTCCCAAGTTTCATAGAATCATAGAACCATAGAATGGTTTAAGTTGGAAGCGACCTTAAAGATCATCTAGTTCCAACCCCCCTGCTATGGGCAGGAACACCTCCCACTACACTAGGTTAGTCTGAGCAGGGATTTCAAACTGGGTCCCTTATGTAATCTTCCGACTTCTTCCACCCACGAGAAAAATGATACCTCGGTATGTGTGTATTAGCTGCACTATTGAGTGACTGTCTCCCAGACAGTCATTCTGTCCTTGATTTTCTAGTGAACTGTCTTCTAAATAAATGGATTTTAATGAAAACATTTGTTTTTGTCAGACCAGAACTTCCCAACAACATAAAACTCTCTATTTGCAAATCAGGGAACAAGATAACAGGAAATATTTATGGTATATTGAATTCTGCTTTCCGTTTTCTTTCCCACTCACCTCATCTATACTTTTGCATTTTATGTTTATTTTCATATTCTTTTCAAAATATTACAAAAGTTTTGCTTCTTTCAATGGAATAGATAATATAGAAAGAGAATGGCCTAACAGCCCCAACCAAAAGATAATTCCTGATTTATGGTCAAGTTATACACCCATGAAGATCAGTTTTGGGTCTTTCTAGCATATGATCAGATATAGATGGATTTATGTTCATCAGCTAAATAATTCCATGTTACTGCTTTAAAGTAATAGCATTTATGACGGATTGGAATATTGCAGGTTATGTGTTTATGTAGAACTGAGGGATTTGAATAATTTCAGTTCTGATGTTTAAATATGTTTTATTTCTTTTCACATGTCAGAATAGGTTCTATATCCATGTTTGTGTGTTTTACTCAGCTTTCAAAGCCATGCTTTGCTAGATCTGACACTATATTGTACTGTGGTAGAGATGAGAAATTTTTTTTAAGAATATTTCTTTACTGTTATATGGTCAGCACGAAGTCATCTTGATAGCTGTTATTAAAAAAAAAATCTTGTTATTTCAATAATAATACATTTTGCAATAAGCACACTAAATTAATGAAGTAAAATATTTGTTCATGCCCCTATCCTCACTATCTTTTAAGACTCCTTTAAGAAAGATTTGAGAAAAAGGAATGAAAGGGGGAAAAATGGAGAAAAAGTTTCCAAATGTTACTAAGAAGATCTAGGAAACCCTTTCTGTGCGTAACTTTAGATTGATAAACTAAAGAGATCTTAATTCTTAAAGATTTAGGCAGTATCTGAATAGGGGGTTCAAAAATATCAGTTAGCCATAACATCATTGCCTGCTTTAAATTGCCTCCCTAGAATTCAAACAGAGAAGTTGAAGTATTGGTGAGAGAAGGTGTAATCATCCCTCTATTACAGAAAGGGCACTGAGACATTTTTATGTATCACACAGCAAAACTGAGTGTTGGGTGCTTATATTCTTTTGACAATAAATCGAAAATCAGCCATGAAGTCTGCAAGTCTTTGGAAGTGAGCCCCATTCTCTCAAGCTTAACTGAAAGGGCGCCCTTCCTTTTCAACAGCATAAATCCCAAATCTATGCAAGTCCATAGGAAGATGCCCATTGACTCAAGAAGATTTGGCTAAAAAGCCATAACAACAGATGCAGCAGTTTTCATTCAGGATAAACCTCCTTAAAATCAATGAAAGTGTCATTTAAAACTCTGAATAAAAAAATTAAGGACCGTAAGTACTAGTAAGCTGAACTATGTGTAGGGACTACAGGTGTTATCTGTCTGTAGAGTTACAATACAATTAGCACAACAGTAGACTTTTAAAATATGAAATTAGAACTTTAACAGACTCTGTTCTTTGGCATTATGTAGAGCATTAAATATACTAAATATCTGTTCAGCTGTCGACAGAAGACATAGGAGTGAAGAAAAAAGCTAAACTTTATATATTAAATTGTCAATGTAAGCTTGAAGCCCCATTAGCACTGGAAAAGCCATTTTTTTGCCTTGAACACTGAAAAACATGAGTCAGTTCAAAGTTTCAACATATTTTTGATGGTTACTCAGTCATTTGGGGAAGTCTTTTTTGGTTTAATTCAAATATTTTTTAACATAGGAAGTGAAAATCAAATTGGAAATGTTACATCTTAGATTGTTGTTCTCCTTTCAGATTTTTACCATCCTGCTCTGCTTATGAGACTTTTCTTACGCATACAGTCTGAACACATACGCATCAGAGAGCAAAGGGGATACAGAGCTGAATTCTCTTCTCTACAATGGGCCTCAAAATACTCACTTAGGTAGTGATGAAAACAACATGTCAACCTAAGGTCAACTGAAGGTGTTAAGGCTTTAGAAGCTTAACCAAACTTTGAGACTTCAGGGAAGCTGTCAAGAGTAGGATTCCTCTTCATCTAACTTTACCAAAGTTAAGGACCTTGCTGAATCTTATCATCTAGGTTCTTCTT
The DNA here is from genome assembly GCA_013398815.1 of Ibidorhyncha struthersii. Classification (NCBI taxonomy): domain Eukaryota; kingdom Metazoa; phylum Chordata; class Aves; order Charadriiformes; family Charadriidae; genus Ibidorhyncha; species Ibidorhyncha struthersii. The sequence goes on along the minus strand of VZSZ01007028.1, from coordinate 338,373 downwards.
TTAGTCAGTCAATGGAAATTGCCTAACGACAACTCTGCCCATTTTTTATGTAGGCTAAGAGTTATGAGCCTTTTAGTCCTTCTTTACTGCAGTTAATAGTAGGGGATTACTATCAGACTCTCAGGATTTCTGAAAGGGATGGTTAAGTAAAATATAGTCATTTTATGCTAAGTTCTCCAGCAGCTACATACACATGAATGCTGTATGACCATCTACACAGTTATAAATGCAGAATCTATAAAACAGGTTTTATACAGGATCTTCGGAGCTTTCACATAATGCTGCACTGGACACTACAGCCAAAGGACTGGCATTTGTAATTGATTTCAATATGTTTTGAACTATGTACCCTTTCATATTCTTGTCCTATTACACAAGAAAACTCAGTGGCAGAGTGGTATGCAGTATAATCAGGGCTATAAAAAAGTCATTTTCTTATCATCATGACTGTGTACCCAGGAATTAGGTTAAATACAAATAAAAAAATAAAAAGAAAAAAAATTGAGGACAACTGAATTTCTTTATATCATCTAAATAGCTCAGAAGCAAGAAGCCAAGTATCCCTGCACAAAGATGGACTGGATGCTAGTTATAAAGTATTCTTTAGTATCTCTTTCAAAATAGCTCCCTCTGCAGATACATTTACACTGAGATGGGAATGGGGCTATTTCTTTCCAGTTGTGGGGGTTTTTTTTTGCTTCATTTCAGATTTACTCTTCTCAAATCAACACAAGCTGTCTCATCTATGAAGATGGGAATATAAAAGTCAAAAAAATCGTTCGTGCCTTTTAAACCTGGAAATAAATTTTACTGCAAGAAAAAGATGGTTTTGTGAGATTGCCAATAAATCTGCTGGGCTCAAGGCTAGACAAATATTTATACTATGTACACAGCTCATTATCGGCCACATTTCTAGTTCAAGTCTAAACTGACACTACAGAAGAATAATATATAGGCTTAGCAATAATGACATATTCGGATGTCTATTCCATTTCCTCTGTTAGTGGTCTTTAAGGTCAGAAGTCATTTTGTTCTTGCTCAACTTATTTTCTTTAGCAAAAACACTTATTTCTATTCCCACTTTATTTTCTACCTAATCCCTCACAAGGACTCGTGGTCAGTTTTTTTCTGTATTTCACCTATTGTTTCACAGAAAAGAAAGCAATACCAATGCCTTCTGATTCATTTTAGTATTGTGGCTCCCACAGTCAAGTGGTTATGCAAAATTAAATAAACATAAAATGGGCATGACTTTAAAAAACAAAACAAAAGAAAACAAAACAAAACATGTGGTGGAAGAGATATTGTTTTATTCTTACAGTATCTTTATAAAATATCTTTTTCACAGGAGACTCTTAAAAGTCTCCTATAAATTATAGGCTTTGTCTCCTGTTGTTCAATAACTCTTCCAAATTCCCAGAAACATCCCCAAAACCTGCTTTGGTAAATCAGTCCTTCTGACAGTTAAGTATTATCAATGGATGTTAAAGCAGCTGGATTCCCAAACACTGAAGGAAAATGCTAACTTATAATAAAATATTCTTTGAGATTACAAATGAAAACATAATTTCCATTTTTATTATTTCCATAAAATGAAACATTACTGTAAATTTTTCAACAGAGTTAAGAACAGCAATAGATCAAATCAGGTCCTTCAATACAGTGTAGTGATAGGAAATGATGAATTATAAGATCCCTACCAAATCAAGGATAAAATTCAGTATGCCTTTTGATAGTAGGTTATGAAAGACTGCAATTGACAAAATGACGCCATTTTGTAATGTGTAATATGTGATTAGTTTGATGTAACTTATTTGTTTTATTTTTATTCTTTACTAGGACCCAATATTCATACAGGTGACAATTGAGTTATAAGTGAATAAGAAAACAATACCATCAGACTTGCTAGTGAGAGAAATTTTGGTCAGAAAATCAGTTCTTCAGATGCAAGTTTTACATGTTTCATTGCATAAAATAAACTGTATTTGCTTTATGGCTTTCCCAGCTGTTTTAGTTCTGTAGAGTACAGAATTTATGAATGTTTGTCTGAATAAATGTATGCAAATGAGAGAAACAGCAAAGTCTTTCAGCCTTTTTTACTATGAACTTGACTTCTTGTCAAAAATGAATTACTTGTAACTCTACAAGGATATGAAGAGTATCTTTTCAAAAGAGAAGAAAAATTACAGAATTAGAAAAACTTAAATGTGATTAAATCATTCATAAGTGAAAAAAGTACAGCTCTTACTGTTATAAGTACAGATAAATAAATGGTATCCTTCCCTTTGTCTTGTCTGTCATCTGATTTATCTTTCTTTACCTCTTGGGATTTTTTTAGTGTGTTCTCAGCACAGTATCTCCTTGTTCTTTTTTTTTTTTTTTTTCTAGTACTGTTATGTGCAAGCAGCACTGAGTCAGTTTTACTGGAAGCAATGTTTTGGAAACAAGTAAATAGCAAAGATTTGTTATAGCACTGAAAATAAATTGATAAACCATTTGAATCAAAACTCAAAAATCACTTTTTGTTGTTGTTTTGCTAACATGCAGTAGCTGGCTCACCTTTTCATGTTATGTTATTTCATTACATTCCTATGCTATTTAGGAATGATAATCGTTGGGTAGGTCAAGAAAAAAGGCAAAGCAGACACAAAGACCGCAGACAAGAACCAGCTGAAACTGGTAAAAGCACAAGCAAGCAAACCAAAGGCTGCACTGCCTAGAGACTCTCCTCCCTTTTGATATTCACGTGATGCAAGCTACGTTGAATGAAGGAAGCTGTTCCCAGATGTAAAGACATTAAATGACTCATTTCTCCTCAGTCCTATGGTTCGTACAAGAGGGCAGAGACAAGCCAACAAAGAAATCAGACTAGTAGAAGCAGTTATGTAGAAGCCAAATTTGGGCATGTAAATAATTAGCAGTTCTTGAATGAAATTTCTTTGTCTACATTATTCTAAATCTTCTACCCCATTTTCATTTTTCTTAGCTGTCCTTTCTTTAGCATATTCGCCTCATCTTATCATCCTACATCTCTGCCTTTTTCCTATTACTTTCTATGCTCCTAAGAATGCCTTCTCTTCAAAGAAATTATCATCCGTTACTTCTCCCACCACCATATTCTCTATGTGCCTCTGTTTTCCTCCTTTCATTAGCCTGTGACTGCCTGTCTAAAATAAGATGTTAGAAGAGAGACTGCCTACTCCTCTGTGTCTGTGCATTCTTTAACAAGGACACGTATCATTCTTGTAAGTCCCACAGGAAGAAAATATGATTAATCCTTAGGGCATGTGCTGCCTAAAGGGAGCACAAATATCTCCCCTGACTACACCAAAGATTACTTGTATTTCATGGCATATATTCAGCCTACATACTAGGATTACAAAAAAAGACCCCAACCAAACCCAGAGCCAAAATCCAACAGCAATCCCTTCTCAGTGAAATTGAAGAGGGAAAAATCAGTCTTCTCCATTTTTTCAAAAGATCCTTACATCAGTTCTGTAGTAGCTATGAAATGTGATATTGGCAGTCATCCCTAAGAATATTGTGGGTCAAAGGCTTATATAGAAGGATACAAGCACAAAGCAGGACAAGAAAATAGTAGTTTCAGTCTTTGGAAAATAAATCATATAAAGGATGAATCTCTCACAGGATTATTAGGGAAGTAAATACATACAGAAATGTCTATCAAGTTCATAAGCAAACATAAAGAACAGAATTGCACTTGCAAATTTTATATAAAAAAATGTAAAAATAGCATTTACAGCAAGGGATAATCCTTGAAAATCAGAGTTTCATAGAATCATAGAATGGTTTATGTTGGAAGGGACCTTAAAGGCCATCTAGTTCCAACCCCTCTGCCATGGGCAGGGACACCTCCCACCAGACCAGGTTGCTCAAAGCCCCATCCAGCCTGGCCCTGAACACCTCCAGGGATGGGGCGTTCAAAGCCAGGCTGGATGTTTAGTGTCTGTGAGAAACAGCAATATGTATTCCTGACTATAGCTAGAAGGTATCATGCATGAATCTTGCATCTATAAGAAATCAGACTTAATTTTCAAAGATTATCAGTGTAAATCTGTGTACCTAGCACCAAAATATCGCACGGCAAATAATACTAATACCATTACTAACAGTAAAATACTAACAGCAACAGCAATAGTAATAGTAAACTTCAAAGATTTAAAGTAGGCATCATTTAATTCAGGAAAACATTTTGTTACTGTTTTCAGTTAGGTCAGGATTTTACCCACAATATTTATACAAAATACATGCAATTTATTTCACTTAGACACTCAGAATATTTTGATAAGATTAAGAAGGGATTTTATGCACTAGCAGACTCAAAGAAAGATCTGTTTATGTGAAATCATCTGGAAGCCCGAAAAAAAAAAACAAACTGGTATCAGTTTTAATGTTACTCTAATTCTGAAATTCTTTCATGTCACAGCACAGAAAGTCCTTTAGATTAAAAAAAAAAAAACAATTTTCAGTTTCCAAATGAATTATCTGATGATCTTAATATATTGTGTCATTTCTTCTCCTCAATTAATCACAAAAGCAAAGTATTCAAAACTGTTGTGAGTATGGACATTGTCCAAAAGCTGTGCAGAGTAATAAATACCCATGAGTCAAGTTCTAAAGCCACTCTTGAACGTTCAACAATTTTGTGCAACAAAAATGGAATATGTGTGCATAAATGAGGTGTAAGTTGAACATTTCTTCTTCATAGCACTTAATGTCTTTATTTTAAGGAAGAAGAAACATTTTCTCTATAACTGAATATACAATCACTTTAAGGGGAATTTAAAGTTTAAATGCTGACTTATTTCATTGGATATATTTCATATGATTTTATATAACAAAATGCCTAGTGTTTTTTTAATAAAATAGAAATCCTTAGCAATTTTTCACATGTTCATAAAAAATTTATAAAAGGCGTAAAGACTTTGTTGATGTGCAGTGTTGTCTCTGAGGGGGAGAAGAATACATTTCCTTTTATGTGAAAGATGGTGGCAATAGAGTAGATGACTGTACATAAAGACAAACAGTAGCACTGAGAAACTACTCTGATGGGAAATCCCTCTATTAGGAAACACAATTTTGCTGAATATTGCCGGCAGTTATCCTTCATGGATTCAAGGGATCAGACCAATGATCTGTAGGTAAATTAGTGACTAATGTAATTATTGAGTATATTGGGGTTTTAGTTTAGCATTCTGATAAACCAAAAAATAAGGCAATAACCTTTCGTTCCTTAATAAATCTTCTGATAAAAATGGCTAAAAGTTTGGCCAAATTGTCTGCTGATGCAAATGGGCAACACTTCAGCTACATCAGTGTAGCTGTTTCATTTCACATTGGCAGAGAATGTTGCTCTTTTTGCAATATCATAAGGCAAAATCCAAAGACAAACCCCGTATATTGGTGCCAACGTAATGCAGTACTAATGCAGAAAATAAAGCTAGTGTCTAGGGGTCAATTGGGGCAGAGTCTGGTGGCAATAGTTGAGTCAGAGATCTTTTCAAAGCAAAATAAATAATATGTGGATTGTGAAACAACATAATGGGACCTCTATATTCACATAGAGTTAAAAATAGTCTTTTACAAAAAAAAAAAAAAAAACAAAACAACAAAAACAAATAAAACCAAACAACAAAACCCAGGGAGAGAGAGAGGGATGTTCCTAGCATACAAAGTGAATGTAGTATAATGTTTAGATTTCTATATTTTTTCCCAAGTTGCCTTTCTGGGACAGGCCATACAAAATTTAAAGGAAACAGTACATTTACTAGATAGACTGAATTCTATCTTTCTAATCTATCCCCTATAATCCACCGGATGAACCTCTTTAGTCATCTGTAGGGTATCAGTGGAAGCTGAGATGGATGTCAGAAAACTAAGATAATTTCTCTCTGATTCTTGGTTCTGCTCAACCACACAAGAACTGTAATTACTTTTCCTCCAGAAGAGTGCTCCAAACATTAGTCCAAAGAGTATCCTAGGCAAAATCCCTCTTACAGAATTTCTTTTCCTACTGTCACCAAGCTGAACAAACAGGAATTAAAGAGGCATGAGGCAGCAAAGGAGACTTGCTAGAGCCAGAGAAGGGAATAAACAGAAAATGTTCTAAGGAGCTCAGGTGTCTAATCCATTGGATTATATTTCTAGCTAGGAATTAAAGTACTTAAAACTGACTGATGAACAGTTTTAGCTGTGAAACAAACATATTTGTTCACGTGACTGTGGCTGGTACCTTTTCCCATAAATAAGAGTTGGACCAATCAACAGAAGTCTCAAAATTATTCTTAGAAAATAATCACATAGGATGAAAAAGAAAATAACATCACCCCCAATGTTATCAGCAGAGGCCAATTTTAAGAATTTTTGAAAGTTATTGCTTCATGATTTTGAAATCAAGTATTATTTAAGATCTTGCCAATCTGTAATGTTTATGAAGGTTATCTGAGTTTTTAGTATATCTGAATCCTTTTGCTGTCTTGACAGCATATTTGCATTTTGGTGGGAAAATTATGTTCTGGTCAGAGACTAAGAAGAAAGCTCAGGACCACATTTCTTTACCTCACAGTAATTCTCTTTCCATTTTTGCAAGGACCAAATCAGTTATTTAAGCCGATGTTATCATTAGAATGGTCAGTATCCTATCCCTGGATATTTATAATAGTCACATGAATCTGTTCACTCCACTAATATCACAGAGTCTTTACATGTTCAGTACTTCATTCATTTCAGATAAAAAACTCTAAATTGAGATCTCTTCAGGGTCGAGGTTAACATTGAAGATAGGTGTCTACACTCCCACTGTAAGCAATAGAGCTCTAAACAATGCAGCCAGTGGAATTGAGTGCATCAGTTGGCCAAATGTAGTCATCTACTTTAGTGAGAGATGAATGGCTCCCTTGACTTCACTGAGTGGACCTAATTGCACTCAAAAACTCATAGTGAAAACATCTAAATTTCACTATTTGAAACTAGCCCTGAATTCCCCCTTCTCCTAATAACAGTAGGCTGTCTGCTACGAAGATTTTTAGCTGTTCTCTCATTAAAAACTATTCAATATTTTTGTCTCTTTTTATGCAATTTGCTCATGTAAAAGAAATTTCACTGTGTGTGAAATATTAATTGATTCAAAGGTGGTAAAATAATTCAGCTTAAGAGGTTATAAATGTCATTGCCTAAAACAAAAGCTCAGCCAAGACAAGAAGAAGGTATATCATATTTTTGTTCTCTTTTCTGTCAGGGTCCTTATTTCCTTTCTAATTTGAATATAAATTTCAAATGGAAATTTGAAAATTTCCACCTATAATACATAGTGGAAAAGGCACAAAACACAGTTCACAATTATTTATATCAACAAACTAACTTGTGTATATCAGAAATACATAGACACACGCTGCCCTTTCCTTACTACATAAGTATATAATTTTATACAATCTAGAAGATGAATGACACCTTTCACCTTAAAACATTTTGTCTTTATTTTTAAGCACAGATGAAAGTTTCAAAACCTGTCCAAATAAACTACCTTGAAAATGTAGATAGCAAACCCTGTGCACTCCATCTATATTGCTAAGGTGTCTTCATCATACAATAGTCACATACAAAAACATAGCTTTAAACCACATGTATTTCTTTGAGTATTGTGTTATATAAATGTCTATAGAGCCAACTTTAACCTGCAGCCAAAATTCCCGAAGCACCTTAAAATGGCTTTTCCCTGTAATTAAAGGTTAACTCATTAAGATTTTCCAGTCATCAAGCTCTGACCCCACAGGACTGCTGTTGGGCTAATGCTCAGGGAGAGGATCATAGCCCTATAAAATACATGCTGGGCTTGAGATCAGACCAGGACCATCTCTTGATCTTGTCGATCCTGTGTGAAACTCAGGTGCACATGCCAAGTGTACATAAGCAAAACAAGAGGATAGAGAAATTGCAGAGAGAAATAAATGTATAAAAATTTGTGAATAATATACATCCTTTTCCCTACTCCAAGCTAATACCAGTATAGGCCATATCTTGTGCAAATATTGACTGAAAAGCTTGTAAGGACAGTTAAGAAGGCTTGCTGATACTTTGGTGTGAAAACAGAAGAGGTAAGTGAGGTGTGTTGTCAGAGTATTGCTACAAGTTGGGCAAGCCACATGCATAATCAGGTGGAAGATATGAAGAAACATATTAATGAAGCTAAGTAGAGCTTGAATTCAGTCTTTAAAGGTTTGTTCATGGGGACATCACATTCAGTATGCTCGTACCCTTTATAAGCAGTTGTTGAGCTCCTGTAAATCATGTTGGCTGCTTTCAATGTTAATAAAAGTTATTCCTGCAGACAAGGACTGATGGTGCAGATGGTTGTCTCTGCCATATGTCCTGTACTTGTAGAAAAATATGAGGATGTCTTCTAAATCAGGAAAATTCAAAAACTCATTAATATGCCCTTTATGTAAGTCGCTGACGGGTACACTGATACTTTTTTCCATTTCTTTCCCATTTGTTGACTGTCTCAAGAGTGTCTTAGTGCATTAAATACTTAGCATAGCAACGCTGTTTCTAGTTTGAGCAAATAAGTGTCAGTGAGGCTGTAAATATCATTGTTCTGGAAATGCAGCATGTCACCCATTTTCTCCATGAGTACCATGCACTTATATAACTTTTCTCCAGGAATCTTACGGGTAAAAAATAATGGCCTTGCAGCTGTGTATCCATTTCAATAAACTAGGTGAATATCCACCTTTATATAGAAAAACACACAGAAATTTATCAATTAAAACAGTTGTTAAATTCAGCCAAAACTATCTGTATTTATTTTTTTTAAAGCAAATTATTGAGATTGTGGTCCATAGTTTCATTCTCTTTTAAAGGGCAGTTGTCTTGGTCTGCATATTTGCTAGAACACAGAATAACCTTCCACTTAGAGAAAGGAGACAGTGTATGGGTAGACTTTGAGTTCAGTCTATAGCACATGAAGTGTATTAGAATGGGAGATCTAGAGAATGGAATCAAAAGTCAAGCATATAAAATCTCATTACAGTATCACAATAGCTTTTCTGGAATAAACTATTTTATGTATCTAGGTATTTGATAACTAAAACAATTGAAGAATTCTGTGATAACATTACATGGTAAATTAGTTTTAGCAACTTCAGTAATTAAAAACTCTACTTAAGTAGTCAAAGTAACTTCACATGATTATTACAAAGCAAGTGACAAGCTAGAAGGCTGTTTCTCTTTGGAAGATATTTATTCGTTATATGAATGAAACAACAGCTTCAAGTACAACCTGCCGTATATAGAATGCAGTTTGTTGAATAAGCCATGAGACAGAGAAGTAAATGTTCTGATTTCTTTTTAGTCCATGTTTCATTTTTCACTTTGATTCTATGTTCCTTTTTCCTTTCTCGAGCTGCTCCAATATCTTATGCATCAATTGAATGTAATAGTTGAACTACTTTTACACAAAAATGTTGAGTCGACTTACACTAGAATATCTAATGTCATCTGAAAATCATGCATGTAACATCTCAACTATGTTGAAACATAGTTTCAACTCATACATCTCAACTTTCAATTCATACATCTCAACTACATACTGAAAATTGCTACGCATTCATGGCAAAACAGGAAAATGATGTCTTATGAATATAATTTTATTAATTTGTCTTATTGCCCTTAGATATCTTTTCAGGACTTTTTGGTCACAATGAAGATATTCTCCTCTGTCATACAAAGAGGTCTCTAATTCACTGCTTTCATAGCCATCGATTCAACTGTCTACAAGACCATTATGTGAATAATACACAGCTACTGGTGGGGTCATGTAAAAAATAAACAAATTTCAATTTGTTGCTTTCAAAGAATATGAATTTTTACACTATTTTTCAATATTCTGTTCCTCTGCTATAATGTTTATTTGCTATGTAATGATGTAATCTACCGACTTTGGAAGGAAGAAAATGAAAACCCAGTATATGCACATATTTGTGCCCTGTACTGTCCTGGATTTAGTCATGCTGAAGGAAACAGTGACTCAGTCACCCCATTCTGACAAATCCTTTTTATTCTTTGAATTTAATAACTAGGGAGACAGATTTTTTCTTAAAGGTCAGATGCCATACAGTGGAGCTACATCTTCCGCTGTCAAAGCTGTTAGCGCTGTCAGGTCTTCTCCATGTTTCTGAATTGAGGTGTAGTGTTCCGATTATATATTGTGTACATTGTCCCCTCTGGGAATTGTGTCAGGATTCCTTTCATTCAACACGTTTTGCATAGTAAGTGACACCAGTGTGTGTGTCATTATGCCACTTCTATTTGGTGTTTCACACATATAATGTCATTTTTACCTCCAAAGTTTACACATCTTGTTACACTGTTCCTTCAACCAACTCAGGGAAGAATACATAGTTGAGAAGGCTGCCTAAGGATATTGGATAATTGTCATATAATAAGTTTCTATATTCTTGGGAATCCCATTTAATTAGTGCTTACCAGAGTGTCAAGCATAGAAAGCCCTAAAATAACTTACAAAATGTGTTTTATATGTTAGCATATTTTGCTGTTTTGTTTTATTTTCTATTTGAAAATGATAAATTATTTCCCAGGAACAAAAATTACTTACCATGATAATTAACAACTCATTCCAGAGACTGCACCCAAATGCATCAGAAGTGAATGCAAGTTTTGATTCTACCCTTGTTGATGAACAGTTATCTGATTAATGAGATTAAACCAAAATCCTTCTTTACAGAGCTCCAAAAGTTTAGAAAGACTATATTTCCAGGTTTCGTATTCAAGCAAGTCTCTAAACAGTTCCGCTTAAAAAATAAACATACTGTATAAAGAATGCAAAAAGTATTGTCTGTACATACACTGTAGTGTTAAGTAGTAACATGGCTCAGTTCACATCGTAGAAAAAAATAATGTTCTGTGAGGCCAATTGTGNTAACACCAGAAGGATGCCTAAAAACACCAAACAGAAAACTCGAGTCTGAAATACTATTTGAATAGTGCAAGAAATAGCACCTCCTTCCTGTACCCCCAAGAAACTATTTCTTTTCAGAATCATCACCTTAACAGGCGATTCTGAATCACCCAGAGTCCTTACCCTTTTCTTGCTGGTTACCTCATACAAAGAATCAGAAAAGAGCTATCCTCTTCAGTGACAAGCCTGTGTTTTGAATTCCGTTATACAGAAATTGTAATCCCCTAAACATTTCAGGTCTTCTTGAGTCCTACACAGTATAGTGCAAATAGTTGTCACCATTACGTGGTTGTTGGTTGCTATTGCTTGAAAATGACAGTGCTGAAAAAAAGGTATTTTTTACTCTTTTTCAACAGCTGTAGCTTGCAAGCTTGTTATTAGTTTTGTATTCCATTTAGCAGGTGAAAAATATCCTCTTTCTTTCTTTTTTTTTAAAAGAGTTTCTGACTACTGTCTCAATATAATCAGCTTTATCTGCTGTAATTATCAATTATTTGATAAGTTTCTGTAAGAACATTATTCTCCTTAAAAGTCAGTTGGTATATTTTTAACTGCTTTTGAATTCTTTCAGATTAAACATGTCAGGGTATTTATTTTATTATTTTTAAAAATGGTACTCTTTTCATTCCTATTAATTTTTTAAAACCCTTTAGGAAAAAAAAAATCATTAGAACCAAGATCATTTTTTAAATTAATGGCAGACAAGCTTCAAATATTATTTTTCTTTCTTAACCTATTATCTGGTTGTGAAAGGTGTCTTTTTAGACCACCATCTTGTATCAAAAAGATAGCCAGAAACTTTGAGCACTGGTTTGGTATGTTTAATTTTTCTGTTGCACCCTGAAGATGGTAGCATTACTCTAAGGAGATGTTTGTACATGTGGCAGGAGTATAGAGGACATTGTTTTATAAATTTCATGGGTTCTAAAGCATTCTATTTATTTTTTTCACAACGAACAGCAAAGGTATATCTCTTTACAAATGTTATGATGTTATGCGCATCTCATCCTCTACTGCTGATTTAATGTAAGTTATATATTCTTAAAAGTTTCATTAAAATGACATACATAAAATGGAACAACTAACTGGGTTTTAGAATGTATTTGACATATTAAAGCAATTAAAATAATTATATTGTTATATATATTCATGTGGAAATGACAGGACTGCCAAGGAATAAACAAACTTCTGGTACACTATTATTACTAAAGTTTCAATTATTAAAAAGCATGCAAAAAAAAGTGAAAGTAACTTCAAAATACCACGACTGTTGCAACTAGACACTAGATTAGACTCAGCAGAACATTTTGTTAACAGTTCCCACCATCAACAGAAGACTCAACTTTTCCTGATAATACAACACCTTGAAATGATTTTTTTTACAGCCAAAACAGAAGGAAAAAATGTGATCCAGAATAATGTTACACTATCTCAGTGGAACATTATTTGCGAACGTCAGGTAGGATTCACCTAAAAATAAAGACTTCTATATCTATCTGAGCTGCCACAACATTCTTTGCAGTATGTTCAGAGAAGGAGACACTTCTAAGTCTTTATTTACTTCCTAATTCAGTGCCTAAAACTAATCAGATTAACTTTTCCTGCCTCTACTATGTGGAGAGGATACATCACATATAGATAGACATCCAAGTTGCAGATGTTCCCAGTTTACTTAATGAGCTGAGCTCCTAACTAGACTTCAGCTTCCAAGTCCTCAAGGTGATATTGTTGCCTCGTGCAGAAAGTATTCCAACTCCATAAATCCAAGTTTGTAGATACAGTTAGCATAATTAATTATTCAAGTAAAAAGATATTTCTAAATAGGATATTTTGTCATTTTGAGAATCATGGAGGGCAGTCTAAATGACCAGATCTTCTATTAGAATTAAAAGATTTTGAGAATTTATTTTCCATTCCATTCTCATGTTTTAGTATTAAAATTTTGCACAGATAGTCTGTTTCCTCCATAGTCAAATTATTTAACAACCAATTTCTATTCATTCTAGTTGAAGTTCAGTTTCAAAGACAGTAAGTGTAATCTGCTTTCTTCAATTTAGTATCTAACTTAGGCTTTTTTCATAGCTACAGAAAGGTGATCAGTCTACCAATGTCACATATGAGCCTTATCCACCAAGTATAAGAAATACCATGCAAAGTTATTTACTGGAACTTCAAGCTAAGGTGCCCTCTTCTGAAGACAAGAAGTAAATTAAGTAAAACAAAGTGATGATTTCAGACAATGTAAAGAAAACACCTTGTTTCCAGAAGTGTCCCATCCACCAAGACATGTTAAATCCTTGCATAGTACTCTCCACTGTTCCTTTTTGTCAAGCTGAGAAAATATGTGGCTGAGAATGCAAGATTTCAGAAACAGCTGAGAAAACGAAAAGCAAGACAAAATTTAGGGTAGAAAATGGCAGAGATCAGATTCAAATCCACCTGAGCTCAGAATTACTGATTGCATTTTCCACAATGTTCAGGACTAGTTAGGACCAGGGATCTTATTAATGCTTTCAAATACTTGAAGGGAGGATGCCAGGGGGATGGGAGCAGTCTTTTTTCAGTGGTGCCATTGATAGGACGAGGGGTAATGGGCACAAACTTGAACATAGGAAGTTCCATCTTAACATGAGGAGGAACTTCGTTACTTTGAGGGTGGTGGAGCACTGGAACAGGCTGCCCAGAGAGGTTGTGGAGTCTCCCACTTTGGAGACATTCAAAACCCGCCTGGACGCTGTCCTGTGCAACCTGTTGTAGGTGACCCTGCTCTGGCGGGGGGGTTGGACTAGATGATCTCCAGAGGTCCCTTCCAACCCTGACTATTCTGTGATTCTGTGTGACCCCAGTTTCGCTCTTCTGAAGCGAGTACTGTAACCACCAGATTATTATCCGCCACAACCACCAGGTCAAAAGAAGCTAGTTATAGTCCTGACCTTGACTGGTTTCTAAGGTTTCTCCAAAAGATTTAGGTCCTCAGATCCTTATCTGCAACCTGCCTTTATTGGATCTCAGTAGTGTAGCAAGTAGGTAAGGAAGTGACATTCCGCCCCCACCCGACAATTAATTCTAGGGTTTGTGGTGGTTCTTTCTTTCTGTTCTTTCTCAAAAGCTGTCTGTCTTGTTTACAGTCAGAAAAACAGCTGCTGTGAGTTGAAGCTCGCACAGGGAAGAGAGGTGGTGGTGATTGCTTGCTATTTATTGGTTTGGTTGGTTGGTTTATTTTTCAGCTTGTTTTTCCTATAACCTCTCAAGCTCCCAAGCACTGAAAATACACAAATACTATTCTATTTAGCATTGCTTGACCTTTAGAGACTTAGTTCTTCCTTTTCTGACCCTTTCCTAACTTGAGACTAGATAGATGCAAACCATCCAAATATTCTAAATATTCTAATATCTCATTAAAGATTTTATGTTTCACGTTAACATGTTTCAATAAAATAATGATGATAATATATATATGCTGTGTGTCTTTTTAATAGAGTGATCCTCCTGTGATCTCTCAAAAACATTAGGTAAGATCAGGCCTGTTCCTGATAATACTAATTTAAAAAAAAAAAAGCGTGCAAGGAGAGAAAATACCTTCCTACCTGTATTAAAAAAAAAAAAGTCAATGAAAGAAATAAGAATGCTTTCCCAATAAACAAAAAAATAATTCAAATCAATTTTTCAGCAAGCTTTTGCAGGTTTAAAAGTAGATCTTCACAAAACATTAAAATCCGTCACTGGATGAATGAATGTGCTACAATTGCATCTTTCGGTTTAAAGGTTGCTTGGTTTGTTTTTTTTCTTTGCTCTGACACAGCTGACTATGAAACAGACTTGGACAGAACAAAAGGACTAAAGTAATCTAATGTACTGTTTACATATTGATATAATTTTATGTTTCTGTATTGTTACCCTGCTGTTTTACACTGAAATTTGCTTCTGTCAGGCCCATGAGGGCACCACCAGTCCTGCCTGTCCCTGCCTGACCCCTTTGGGCTCCCCCCACGCTGCCCAGGCCCCAGGACCCCATGTCAGCCCCCCGGGGACGTCAGCCCCTGCCCCAGCGACGCCACAGCAGGGCCAGTCTCCAGCTCTCCACTGCCCTGCCCTGCCCGGCCATGGGCCCCCTGAGCTGGGCCCACCCATGGGCCCACATCCCAGTCTCAGCCCATCCCTGTCCCCATGGAGGTGCCCCATGCCCGGGGCTGGGGCTGCCGCAGTGCCCCCGGTTGCCCTGTGCCTGGCTGGGGGTGGGACGGGCCCTGGCTGCCAGGCCCTGCCATCACCCACCATGGGGAGCCCCTGATGCTTCTGGATCCTGCAGTCCAAAGACAATTTTTCTATCAGCTCTCCTTTATATATTTTTGGACCTACAATACCAGACATTTCTTGAGCCCTGCCAAGCCTGACAGCCACTTCCAACTTCTGTGTGACACCAATCTTTAATTGATCTTGTTGATTTTTCCCCATTTAATTAACTTCTTACAGAGTTGTTTAAATTTTTCAGAATTTAGAAGAAATAAATAAAAATCTGAATACAACCTTACAATTTCAGTGTATTTTAGACCAATCTTTATTGTTTGAACAGGACTTTTCCTTTCAGTTACTGTTTTCTGTTTTCTGTTATCATCTCACTATATTCTCCCCGTTTTCTCTATTCTCTTTTTTTGTGGTTTGTGCCCACCATAGCTGCAAGAGAAAAATATAAGCCTATATAAATGTTGTCAGTATGTCTCACCTCATTGTTTATGTCCTATAATCTTTGTCCTCCACTCTCTTTTAAGAGTTCTTTGCTCTTACAAAAAAAAAAAACAAAAAAATCACAAATGAAGATTTCCTAGAGGGTCATTCAACTGAATGAGGCTCCTGTTCTGAAACACTCCCTGAAGGAGACTCTTTCCCTTGCTGAGTGTGTACGGAGCCTGCTGAGACATGGCTTCTGCTTACTTCACACCCTCACTGTTTTCCAGTCAGCCCTTGGATATAAAGTTGCTGAAAGCCATAAAGGGGGATTTCAGTATGAATCATGACAGTCCATCAGTCATGCTGGTAGTATAAATAAGTTCATGGAAAGACCAAGCTCTCTAATTTTGTGCGGATACTATTGTTTACACTTTAACTCTTTGGGACCCATAAAGAAAACAAAGACTTTGCAGAGGAAGCTTAGATATATCCACAGAGAAAATAAAAATAAAAAATGTGCGTGCCAGAGCTTTTCTATATACTCAGAATCCATTTGAAGGCCCAGGATCCACCTATAATGCATATGTCCTTTGTGCTGGTAGTGAGGTCTCCCTTTTATGCAGAACTCTTCCATGTAGTCTTGTTCCTGACTTCAGTTGTGAGACCTCAGGCCTCAGCCATATTTCATTCACACCCACAGTCTCCTTTATTTTAAAGGACAAAGTGCCATTAAGTATTTTTAGCATGGCAATTCTATTTGGATTCAGTTAGATTAGTTTCTGCGGTTAGTTCCACCCAGTATATGACCAGTCCTTCCCTCTTCTTGGCTAGTGTGCAGATCAGCACATGTGTCTATCTATGTGAGCACACCACCTTGTATACAAAATTGAGTACATTCTTCAGGGCACGATAAAAGGATAAGGTATATTTTCTAATTCAATGAGTGGAAATGATAAGAAACATGTATGTCATAAGAAACATATATGTCATATCACTTTTTGTGATTAATATACTAACAAAACACAGTTGGTATTCATAGCACTGACAAAGACTTACAAAAACTTTTCTCTTTGTGTTTATACAGCATGTGTTCTCACTGGTAATTATTTAGTGTAGTCTTTCATGCTCTATTTGAGGCTGTGATTAGATTTTAGGACATAATCTCCATTAAGTAAGTAGTGATCAATAAACTTTAGACAAGAATTTAATAAGGCTATTCAGCACATAAATTAAATATATATTGATTGTGAAAAGAGCACTTCTTCAAGATATTAAAATGCAGTTCACTTTAATTTGATCACAAAGACATTCATGAACAAACAAACATGTATTTAAGTTCTTATTCATGCTTAAGGAACCAGTACTTCAAATAGTCAGAGCTTAGTATAGACATGGCTGTGACAGTTTTTGCTTGTCTGTTCCATGACCATAAAAAAGTTCTGTCTTCTAAAGCTACCACTGAAATCCCTACTTCTTCACTGAAAATCTTCCATGGGAAAACTTAAATTGCTGAATTTCAACTTTGTGCCAACATTTTAAGTGGGAGAAAAAAAAATATTCAGAAGAGAAAGGTAGTTTATGGCAAAAAATACAGAACAGTTCAGAATGATGACAATGTGTTAGTGCACTGACCTTTTGTACACCACAAACAGACCAATATATAAAACTATTTTTCATCCAAAAAGCTACTTGTTAATGTCGGGGTAGAATGTCTTGATTCCAACTGAAACATACACTGCTCTTCAGAAACAGGTCATTGCTTTTGTTCTATCTTTGATAAGATATTTCTCTCCATGAGGAAATAAATGTGTGTCATTTCAACCTATTCCACAATAATGATCACAGCATTTTTAAAAACTTACATACCTATCTGTGTACAGAAGATAGGCAGAGAGATAAACAAGTGAAATTTGAGCTCAACAAACTGGGTAGATGAGGATTAGAATCGCTTAAGATAACAAAATTTTACTGCTGAGAAGTATACGTAAAAATACTACACCTGTTTTATTTTCCACATTCATACAAAGTCTAGATCTTGATTACATGAAACCGAGGTTTCCACTATCATAAACTAAGTTTGAATATCCTTTTCCAAAAGATTTTCAGAGGATTTCAAAATAGCTCATTTAAAGAAAAAGATAATTACAATTTATAACACAATGTAATTAGAAAATGAAAAATAAGCAAAGCTTTCAAACATAATTGAGTGCTAGTACAGGCATGACTTTAGAAAAGTTACTACAGATGAAAATATATGCATGTATAATGTGTTGTTATTTATTTATGCCTTCCTTTAGGAAAGCTGTTTTGAAAGTAAATAGTATTTATGTATTTTTAATTGGTTCTTTGTTCTTGGATCAAGCTAGGTTTTCCAGATCAGATTATTTTCTAAATGCACAAGCCTGTCAATCATACCACCAGGGCTTTTACTAGCAAGTTCACAGCCAGCTTAGTGATAGCCACAGAACACAATACTCCTGTCACAGATAATAAGCCTTCCCTTCTGTGTACACTTATAGCATTCATTCAGTTATTCTTGCTGCTTAGCCTTTGACATATAAAAGCACTGAAGCTTTAGGTAATTAATCAGTTACAAAAAATGCAGTAGGAGGCATTCTGCATAGTAACTAAAAGGGCATGATATTAAAACAATATATTTAAAAATACATAAACACTTAATACGTACTCTAACAATTGGAGGTCCTTTTGTCTTAAGCCTTATCACCAAATCCAGCCTGAATTCAACAAGTTAATTACCTAGTTCTGATTTTTTTTGTATCTACCTTTTCTTCCATCTGGCATCTGGGTATTTTCTCTGTTCCTGGCAACCAGTTTTGCTCTCTTTCCCTTTTGATTTTTAATTTTTTCTTTTTTTGGAAGCCAATCATCCCCTTGAACAGAACTGTCCAGGCAGCCTATATGCAAAATACACAGCATGCTTCAGAAAATTATTATGGCACAATGTGCAATCAGACCGTGAAACTATGTCAAAGGTAACCTTCAGCCCTTTCATCCTTAGGCAGTATTCAAGAAACGGTCTGATGCTCGTACATATGAAAAAGAGTCAGCTCTGACTAAGAGGATTTGAATGTGATTCCTAGGTTACCAGGAAGATCAAAGATACACAGTACAAATAGGAGGAATATATGAAAGCAGTCAGCTTAAGGAAATATGACATTTTATGTCCCTGCATCAATGGGTCAAAGATTACTGCTTTATGTGGCATAGGCAATAGAATACACTGAGTAAAGTTAAGAAATAAAAATATCAGTGGCTTGAACCAGAAAGGTTTTGTTTTCTTTTTTGCGTTGCAACTGATAGATCCCCATTACATATGGTCTGAGTACTACACAAAAAACACTACACACAGAAAAAATAAGTAATGAAATAGACCAAAGCACAGCCAAAGACTACAGAAAAAAAATAAATCATAGTTTCAAAAGTGTCTTTTCATTTTTTAAGAGCTTTACATTCATGATCACTTTGATTGCATTTGAGTAATCATCTTTTGAGGGATGTTATGTACAACCTACTTGGCACCATGGGAAGACATAAGGAATATGACAAAGCTGAAGTAGTATCTTTGAGAAAAAAATAGATAGAAGAAGCAGATGATAAAGGAGTCTGCTGAACATATTTCAGCCCAGTTCTGTATCCGAGGGCTACCATTTCACAAACCTGGGTGGTACAGTTTCTGACACAGTTATCATTATATTTATAGATACTGTGAATTAATTTTTATTGTATTGAAAACATCTGAGAAAGGAACTCTAATCCATTACTTTCATGACTGTTTTGAACTTCAGGCTGCAATATACCAGCTCATGTTCCTGTTCTCTTGCTTATGTCAGCTCTAATACTTACGTGGCCATAGGTAAAATGAATTAGTTTGCTAAAATCTACAACTATCATTTGCAGAAACTGTTTCCAAACAGATCTGTGAAATGCTTTCTCTCAGACTGCACCTGCAAGTCTGCTAGAACAGGTTAAAGGAAGGAATTTTATCTCTGATTTACTCATTATACAGTTCAAGGCAAGTCCTCTCATATCTCCATCCCATGTCCTAATATATCATTAAAAGGGAAACGGGAGCAGGAAAAATACAATGTTCAAAGACTGTTACAGGGTTTTCAAAGTCAGCAAGCACTTAATATGGTCTGAAATTTTCAGACAAAATCACGACTAAGCTACAACTTTTAATTAAAGCTGCATAAAACAAAAAATAAAATACAGAATAAAAGAGCAATTACTGTATGCTAAAAGAATCAAGAATCAGGACGTAAGGTTTTACACAAGATTTCTCTCTTACACTTCAGGGTGAGGAAAACAGTTTTTTTTTTTCCCCTGAGCTAAACAGTAAATAGTGTTAAAAACAGTCCTTGAGTATCATTATTTTGGTAGATTCCAAATAGGGAATACTTGTTGGCATGCAGTAATTTCTTGGTCTTACAATGTAACTAATTGTTATCTTCAGGAATAGTGCCAGATGTTTCAATATTTAAAGTGTTACTTTAATTAGGAGATCTATTTTACAGGACACAGAAAAGAGTCAGTGCCCTAGGGAAACATTCATGCAAGAAGAAATTTCTTGTAACAGCTGCTATTAGAAATGTCTGACCTTATTTCGACTGTACCCAGAATTAGGGAACTGTGTAAAACTGAAAAAAAAAAAAAAGTGTAAAAGGAGCATAAGAAGAAATTAACACTCCAGTCAATAGGTTCATGACTACTTCTCTATTATTTTGGCTATTAAGATCCTCATATTTTAAAATGGCCAGTATTTTAATAATCAATGTATCTGCAAACTATACATTCTTCTAGGCAACATTATCCTAGTCTGAAAGATAAAAATGTAAAAGATGTTAAAACTTAGGCCCAGAAGAGATATGCCAAATGTTGGGTTTTTTTTAATTAGTCCATATTTTCCAAAAGCAATGTGCTCTTTATATATTAGTGGGTATTTAAGAAATTATATAATAGTCACACCTGCAATTTCTCCAAAACTCTGGATTTCCTTAATTAAAAAGTCTATGACTTTTAAATTACTGAAGGCTTATTATTTAAAAGTATGATAATATTTACACATTTTTTATTATTTTTTTAAACAAATTTCTCAGATTCAAACAAGCACCAGTATTATGCATAACACTGAAAAATAAACTGGGTAGGTTCAAGCAAATACTTAATTTTCTATTCAGTAAGCAAACAGGAAGAGGGAAAGACAGAGAAAGATTAAAAAAAAATCCCTTTGTATTAAATTAAGAAAATATATTTTTTCTTTTCTTGACAAAAATTAAAAAAAAAAATTAAACCAGTTTCCTATGGAATTAAATATTCCCATATGGCAAAAAAAGCTCACCTAGGAACCCGTTTAATACAAGCAAAATAAACATACTGAAATCTTTCTTTTTTTAGTGGAATTGACTCTGTCTATAGCTGATGTATTGATTATGGTGAAGGTTTCTATAGCAGCTGCTTCTAAATACTCCTTGCCTATTACAGAACGTACTAGCCTAGGATTCAAAGAATGGGACTTGTATTCTTGAATTCATTATTGATCTTCTGAATGTCTTTATGAAGTTATTGTCTCTTGCTATGTTCTCACTACTTCTGCTTACTTTCAATATGAGTATATATATTTCTCTGTGAGGAAGCTCAGTAAATGAACAGTTTCATCTAAGACGATGTACTCTGATTCCTAATCTGAGTGATGTACAAAGTTCACCGAGTTTGACTTAAATAAACTTTTTTAAACACATTTTTTGCCTTGAAGAGCAAATTTTATTTGAAACTATTTAATAAAGCAATAGAAGTAAATATGTAGTAATTCTTGGAGTGTCTAATGCTCAGAATTTGGGGTTACCCCCTAAACTGTAGCTCACAAGGCACTCAAGAAAACTAAAAAGTAATTTTTATCTGCAAGCACTGCTTCACTGATCACCTTCAGCTTGAAAAAATGGTTCTGATAACCCTTCTAGTACATCTCCCATATATTTTGTAAATATTCCAGACTATTGCCTAGACATGAAGGGAACTGTGCTATTTCCTGTCCTTTAAAAGAATCCGTGTATTCAGGATTCGAGTCACATGGACAAAACCTATACCTTAAACCAATATATTTTTGAATATTTTGTATGATTTTGTAAAATGTCACAATTGCTGCAGTAGTTGTTTACTGGCAATGTAACCAAATTTAACATCTGCAGGTCAGCCTTGCCACTTGTAGGATGTCGTCATTATCAACCATTTTTTGTTGATTATTCTATTTCTGGGAAGAAAAAATATAAACCAGGAAACATGGAAAACAATTATTTAGAATACAAACTTAGAGCACACTGAATTGGATGTAGTTTTTTGAATATTGGTATAGTTTACGCTGATCCTGCAGTTGTCCTCACAAATTAAAAAAAAAAAAAAGAAAATCCCAACTTTCTTACTAGCATGCTAAGTAGAGCCTAACTTCTGTTATCGTACTCCTGAGTACAGGAACTTTCTGCTGAACCAGCCTGCTTCAACCAATGCCATGTGGTACTCACAACAGTGAGACTAACCAAAGACCCTGCTCAGAATTTTTTTATGCAGTCTTGCTTTTCCTGTAAACAACAGTGAGCATGTTTAATTTTACCAACAAAAGGAAGATGCTCAGTTGTTTCCTAAGTAAAATATATTATATCATACACATATGTATACTATACTAACTATATTAATATCTAACCAACATTGCTATTTCTCATTTTTCTGATCCTGTCTTCTATTTACTTCTTCTTATAAACAGAAAATTGCATAGATGATTCATTAGAATTTCCAAAGTGGTATCTCTCTATATATTATTTCCCTAAGCCATCTATCCATTTTCCCCCAGGCAGAATATATCAAAACCAGGCACGCTGAGAACTGCCTTCAGAAAAACAGAAAGTGGAAAGAGTAAAATGTCAGCACTTTAGAACTTCTGAGGTAACTTGTCTTTTCATGTTTTTAAATTTAAGTGTTGAGATGACATAGAAGATGTTTCCAGATATGGGAATTTTAATATATTCTTCTTTTAGGTACCATCTTTTGACAGATACCAAGATGCAGGCAATTTGTCCTTGATGAGTCAGCTATACAGGTACAGATTACCAGGCTGAGATACTTCTTTGTCTGAGTGGTTTGCTTCCCATTATTATCTTTTCAAATGAAAGAGTCAAGTTATTAAAATGACAGGAAGACCTTATCTGCAGTAAGAGAAGATGTTGCCTTTTAAGGAAAGCAATCTGAAGGTGAAAACTGGATGCCTTAAACTGAAAGGTAATAGTCCTATTGATTTAAACAGCTGGAGGACTTCATCATGAATGTGAGAAAAATTTGTCCCACAGGTTATTGAATATATTGAATGCAGTTACGAAGAAGAAATAATGATTCAAGCTCTGTGTTATTTTAGCAGGCATGCACAATGGATTTTTTCCTTCTCTGTAAATTTCCTCTTTCAGAAGACTGTACTTGAAGTAAATCTCTACAATATTTTCTCATAAATGTTGTCCATGTGCATGTCCTCCATGAAAGTCATAAGGGGGGAAGACAAGACAAATTGTGGGATTTTAATAAAAATATCCTTTATGAGGACAGATTTTTATTAAATAACGTCATAAAGTGGCCTAAGAGATAAAAGAAATCAACAACACTCATAGAAAAGTAGAAGGCTAGGCTAGGCTTGATTTACTCTTATCAGATACAGGCATGGCCAGCTGCCTTCAGTAGGCACTATAAAGTTGTCAGTAAAATTAGCTTGCATTTCAGCTGAGCCTTGACTACAATCACAGGAAAAATCAAATAAATAGGAGTCCATAGATTTTTCAAAGAGGCCCAATTTTTCTTTGCTGATAAAATAACCAAGCAATTTAAACTGCACTTCTGACAAGCAGCAGAAAGTTCCATGCACCAAGATAAGTGATTCAAATATCTTCCCTTTGAAAACAGATTTTTAGCATTTGCAAATGAAGATGAGACCATTTCTGAAAGAAAACAATGGTGAGCCTGGCATCATAGAGACCAAAAAAATTCATACAGTCATGAGCTCTGAGCAGGCAGTTTGCAGGCTGGGAGCTGTATTGTACCTTCATTATAAGGTGTAGAGCAAAGCCATAGATCTGTTGGTGCCAGTCTGACTGTTGATACTCTGAGAGCTCTTAGTCTCATGCAGAACAGAAGGGAAGATCTTTTTTCTTCATATGTTAATAATTTCTCTGCCATTAAGAGTCAGGACCAGCAGTCACGGCCAAGGACACTTGTTGCATTGGATAAACCAAGCATTGGAAAGATGGTTCCTTCCCCAGAGACTTTGTGATGTAAATTGGATAATCACACCCAGAGATCCTGGTTATGGCTGTATGGAGAAAAGCAATTATACTCCTACCACTCTACTACTATGAACAAACAGGTTTGCCCCATTTATCAACCTGTAATCCAGGTTGGATAAATATAAATCTTTCACTTCGAGAAGTCATCAAATGAAGCAATCTAATTCCTCCCAAGAGCAAGGGAAAAGTAGAGATGAAATTAAGGCCTTATGAGTCATAGCTTGTTCTCTCTTCTATTTTGGGAGCACAACATGCATAAGCTACCCTTTGTTAAAGGATATTTAGAATTAAATTCCTTGTATTTTTATCAAGGCCTAACCCAAGTCATTGATGAAAACCAGTTGAGAGCCTAAGGCAGAATGTGTGTTTGATTCCTCCTGTTTCCTGCAGTAGAATAAAAATGATAGGTAGACAGTGTGGGTTTTTTTTGTTTGGTTGGTTTTGGGTTATTTTCCTCTCTGTCCAAGAAACAGGAATTCTGGTGATATTTCTTTGGTAAAAGGAATATGATACAGAAGTTAAGAAGCTTCACAGTCAAATCTCCTAAAATTTTACAGTAACTCAGTCATCTGTACCAAAGGCATAATTCTCAAAGATCTCAAAAATCCCAAAGGCAGATTCTCAACAGAACAAAAGTTTCACTGATTATGCCTTGCTAGGACAAACACAATCCCACTGAAAATACATGGGCATGAAATTTTTGTTGTGATTAATTAGCCTGAACCTGGTAGAGGTTGTGAGCTAAACAATCTTCTGTGTAAATCAATGTAGTATTTGATACTTTTCTACTGTTTTGAGATACATTTTGATAGAAACTCAGTTATGGATGAGATTATAACAGAAACATAAGTGAGTTACCTACTTGCTATTCAAACGTAAAAATATTTTCATCGAGCACAAATATTTACAATCAGACGTTATTTGTTATACATGGAACACAAATGAAATGTGAAAAAGCATACTTATGATATTGTGTAAAAACTAGAGTCACATACCTGAGTAAATGTTAAACATCAGTTAAACATTTCTAGCAGAAAATAAAACACAAACTTATGCAGCATACTTGCAGAGATTGGTTTTGATTTTCTTTACATGTCTAAGACCTGATTTTATGCAAATTAACAGTGTCTCAGTGAAGAAATCTATGTTCCTTCTGGTTTTATTCTCTTAAGTTCTGCTAAAGGCTATAAGCATTTATTTTACCCTTTCACAGATCCCAAAGGGGGTACTTAGTTTTAGATAAAATACGTAATACATTCCGTAGATGGCAGGGGAAATGGGGAAAAAAATAAAAATGGAAAATTCTGAAACCTTTTTTTTACCTGTTACAATCCTTTCCACTTTTTTAAGAGTAATTTTATTATGTCTCGCATTGTTATACATCTCCTGTGTAAGCTTTAAATGAACCAGCTCTAAATGAACCAGTGCTATCGCAGGAAACCCAACACTAATAAATGCCAAAAGAACACTTTGTTTTGATTCCCTAAATGGAAGTAATCACTTTCAATTACAAAGCAGAAATGAAAAGATGAAAACTGATGGCCTGTCTCAGCTGCTAACTCTTACCTGCAGATATCTATTGAAAAACCCACTTAACATCCATCACCAGGAAAAGCTTTATTCGTTCAATACCAGTACCTTATAGAGGATTTGGAGCAAAAAAAATTAATTGTTCTGAAATGGAATACTCTGAAACACACAGGGAGCATATTTTTAACTCTGTATATGGTATATTTGTGTAGTGGCTAGTACAACAGAGCTGAGACTTCATAGGGTATTGTAAAGCAGTAAATGTATTTTGGTCCTTCAGTGCCAGTCCATCTGTGATTTCAAGGAATGACATGGAGGTCTGAAATAATTCAGAAAAAAATGCATATGTTTTGTGCTATCCTTCTGAGATTACATCTCATTGGCTGGTGCAATCACGAAACTTTAACTCTATGAACCATTGCACAATGGTCCCCTGCCTCCTCATGAGCAGCATACTGACATTACCAGCTACCTCATACACACATTTGCTATTCTGCTTTTGTTATCAGGCCCATTTCCAAAGGATCGTTAGATTGAGTACACTTCACTTTTTTTTTTCCTTCCAATTTCTGCATAAAATATTGCAACCCCCTGCAATTATGGAGGATTTAATACAAAATGAAAGATTTAACATGTAATTCTTTTAGTCAGCCAGAATCTTTGTAATAGTATTAAAAACATGCATTTACAATTTTGAGGAAACTATACAAAACTCTGCTTAAAAACACAGACTATCATGTTGGTGGCTTCTTATGAAATAAAGGGATTAAATACGTTGAAATCTCGACACATTTTAGTTGACTGATAAACTTCTTATTGACTTCAATGCACTTAAATCTTCAATATTCTTTTTCTACTGTAAGCTACAATATAAGCAATATATGTATTATCATTATATCATCATTGCATTTCAGCCTGATCTGAGTCTGAGAATCTAAAAAATGTTGTGAAAATATTTTACATCCCTATTAAGACAACATTTTAAATCACCCTGTGCTTGTTGTATTATAATATCTTTCACCTTCTTTTGACTGAGATAAAGTCAAGTATATTAAGTTTCAGATTTCAGTGAATAGAATCCTTATGACCCAATTTGACAAGAGAACATATGTATATTGCATAACAAATCTTAAAAAACTAACCAACAGAAAAAAGAAGTGAGAAATTGATAGTATGGGCAATATCCAATAGAGTCCTCATGATTTATCCCACCACAGGATCTAGTCCATAGATATGAACAGCATTATAAATGAAGTCCAATGTTCTGACTGACTTGGTTCTCCAGAATATGAAGAAAATGAACAGAAAGCAATAAAGAGGTCCTGCCAAGATTTCTTGCACGGATTCAAGAGTGTTTCCGATTTCCCACAGTCTCTTTCCACCGTTTTTTCATTTCTCTTGTTGAAAATATAATTCCTTAACTGCTAAACAATGGATAAAATTTATGTTTTTGTAAGAATTTTTATCACTGTTCACAAGGTATATGAAAATACCGAGTAAACCTAAGCAGCATCTAATTTCAATAAGAGCCTTAATAAAATACTTGACAGCTGCCAGTAAGCCTTAACAAAATGCAGCTGGAAATGGGCTTTTATGCAAGTTGCTAAAAATGACTTGCCACTCTCAAATGCAGGCTTAGCTCTACATGACTTATGGAATACACTCCAGTTGGTGCTGCATTGTGGCTTCCAACCTCTTTTAGAGTTCCCAAAACTATGAATTTTAATCAAATGTACTCCTTCAAAAAAAGAATATTAGTTGCATAGGGAAGAAAAAGAACAACTGTGGTCAGTAAATTCTAAGTCCCTGCCACAAATTGTCCTGCACAATTACCTGGTGGACATCACAGGCTTAGCTAAGCATGAAAGAAAAATCAGCTGTATAATTTATTAAGTCATTAACTTCTGCAAGATTAGATTTTTGAGAGAAACTGCAGAGAGGCCAGTGCATCCTTGGAAGTATGAGCAACTGGTAACTTTCATTTTCTCCTCTTAGAATTTATAATGAAATACTGTAGATGTGAGAAGAACACTGTAACTCCAGATTTAAATAAATTTGCCAATAACAAAGATTAAATGGAAGGTTTTATAGCAAGAGTTGTTGTGGGTTTTTTTTTCTTGAATCAGTACATACTGTATTGATTGTTAAAGGAAATTTGAACTACACTCGAACTTTAAAATCACTTTCTTTCTTTACCCACTCTCATTTTATAGTGACAGTTGCTTAGTCTCAGTTCATATCAATAGCTTGTTATGCTTCTTTTATCACCAATTAAGACGATGACAGTAAGGCAATACTTTCAGGTTTATACCAGGTTATCACTGTCATTGAGTTAATTTCTGAATTTTGTAATAGTAACATGAAATGCATAAGTTAAATATAAAAAAATGAACAATAGGTGCCAGACTATACTCCAAGCTCTTAATTCACTCAGCCTACTTGATAGGTACATGTGAGGATGGAATTTGACCCTAACTTTGATCTCTTCTTGCAAATTTTCAAGCAAAACCTCCACTCAGTACTAATTAACAGAAATTACACTTAANAAAAAAAAAAAAAAAGAAGTACTGATATGGTCAAGATTTACTACTGTTAAAGTACAAAGTTTTACTATTGCCTGTCTGCAAATTCTAAAAATACTGATTCCTGTTTGTTTTTCTTCAAATTTTTTTTAAGAGTTATATTACTAATATGGGACGATTACTGCCCAAATAAGTATAAAACCATGCAGTTTCAAGGAAGGAATTAGGAATTCACAGAAAAATATAGATAAATATTCTAAAAGCATGATATTTAAAAAATAAACAACGTTCTGCAGAAAATTCTTACTGGTCAGTGTTATTACATAGGGAAAAAAAAGATAATTACTCAATCAATAACTAAACTAATATATATTATGAAAAAATTGTCAAATTTCCATAACAACATTTCAATTCATAATATTGTTTTAAATTAATCTAGATAGAGTCACACTTACCTTGATGTTGCCAGAAATGCTCAGGTGATTACTGCCATCCTTCCACATGTATGGGATATTAGGAAATGTAAACTAAGTAAACTAGAACTACCTCATAGCATGTTAAATTTTAGTGCCAATAGGTTGCTGAATAATATAAATATTTTAGAATGTCAGTAATTATATGAGGAATTCAAAATAGCAGAGGAAAATATAGTGAATACGGATTCAACATTTCTTTAAAAAAATCAGAAACAATGTCCTTTACATTTTTAAAAAAAAACATTACTTTTATATAAGCTGATTAACTATGAAATCTCCACAAAATTTATATGGATTATATACAAAAAAACCCCGATCTTAATACTAAAATATATCATGAAAACACAATTTCCACCATCGGTCAATGTGACAATAATTCACTGATACATATATATTTTATCATTTTCAGAAATCTTATCATAGAATCGTAGAATTGTCTAGGTTGGAAGAGACCCCTGGGATCATTGAGTCCAACCATCTACACTACTCTACAAAGTTCTCCCCTACACCATATCCACCAACACCACATCTAAACGTCTCTTAAACACATCCAGGGATGGTGACTCAACCACCTCCCTGGGCAGTCTATTCCAATGCCCAACCACCCTTTCTGTGAAAAATTCTTTCCTAATGTTCAGTCTAAACCTACCCTGTTGGAGCTTGAAGCCATTCCCTCTTGTTCTGTCATTAATTACCTGTGAGAAGAGACCAGCACCAACCTCTCTACAGTGTCAAAGACATTCAATTAAATAAAAATATACCTCACAAAAATGTGCCTGTGAATTTTGAATTAGTTATAGAGGTTTGAGTTTTATTTACTATACAAGCATGTTTAATATTTTCACTATAGTTTATTTGCACATGCAACCTTATAGAATGGTTTGTAAGACTGACTCTATCTCATTTTCAAAACTGCATATAACATACACTTATACCAATACATGATACATGTCAATACAATTTTGTGCATTTTTTTCTTCCTTTGGAAGTAGCTAATTCATGACATCAGACTGTTTTTTCAAAGTTTGTGTTTCCTTCACATATTTATTATAAAGATATAGAAGTCCTCAATACTGTCCCTCTCAAGTTCAGATACTCTATCCATATTTGAACATCAATACAAAAAGTTGTCTCAAAAAGAGACAGAACACCTGTTACTCATATGTCTGAAGATGTTTATGGAATCGCTTCTTGCACTGCCCAAATACCAGTGTAAGCATATAATTTCAAAAACCAAACCTCTAATTCTTTCACACACAGTAGGGACAAACTTGTTAAAAGAATATGTTATAAATCTTAGTTAATACAAAATGTTCTTAAAGAAAGTAAGCTCAGGGTGATGAACAAGTAGTAGCTTACTCAATGAATTACAAAACCTCAGTAAATTACCTAAAAATCATATTTTTTACTTCTCTTACATTGTCTTGTAAGTTTGTGTTCTATTTGACTATGTAGGCTATGATAAAAATTATTTTCTGAGAGCGTGCTTTACTAGATCAGTCAGCTAGATCAATCTGTCAAGCCTGAAGGAATTAGATTTTATTGCATTTATGTAAGAGGAACTCTGTCAAAAGGTTCTTGCTAAATTCCAGTTTGATAATCACATTTCAAGAATGCCCATACTTGCACCTGACTGCAGAATTACGTGGAAGTTATCTAAGCTTGCTGGGCGTTCAGACGTCATAGAAGTAACCCATATGAAAACAGAACAAGCTACTAAGTGCATTTGTGATTGTAAGAAACAATCACAGTGGTACCATGTAGTCACTTTATGAAACATATCTCATGCTAGAAACTCTGTGAATATACACATAGTTTCTGATGATGCCGTAACTTATGTATGTGTTGCTTCTGATGTTTGAAACAGAAGATGTAGTGACATGACAGTTCAAAAACAATGGGATATGGATGGAGCTTATCAGCTGTGTTTGCACAAATACAATTTCTGTGACTCAACAATAGGTTTAAAATAAGAGAAAAAGATAAGATTTACAAAAAAAAAAAAATATTAGCAAAGACCATAATTTTGATGTCTACAAAAACATATTGATAGCAATGGAATTAACACTTCTGTGTCATTGCGGGGAATTTAGGAGTTCCACTGAAGTAAGAGATCAGCTATGACAACTGACATTAGCTGACACAACTAAGATGACAGGCCAGGGACCAAAGTGGCTGGGAAATCTTCTGCATGAAGCTTAGAGATGTAGGTGAGGCAATGTAGTGAAGTTTCCATTGGCTTCAGCAATGCAAACAGTCACTGTAAACTAAATTGAGCTTAAATAAACCTCCTTTCTTGTGTAAGCATGAAACTGTGATTTACTTAGCACTCTCCAGCTCCTGGGTCATTCCCATGTGTACTAATCTACCTCTGTCCTTTTCTACCAGCAGATCACCTTTAAGTTTCCTGTACTAGTGAAGTCACATGCACTGGAGATAGAGAAGGGCTGTCTGGAGGCACAAAGGGAACAGGTATCTGCATGTCTGAATTTAAAATACCCACAAAGAAGTCATTCTGTAAAACAATTACACTAGTGAAGATAAAATTTGATCTATTGTAGACTATTGTACACTGCCAATATGAAAGAATCTGTCTCACGAGGTCATATGCTACTTACTTGCTTTGACTACTGCTGAATAAATTAGGATAGGATAGGATAGGATAGGATAGGATAGGATAGGATAGGATAGGATAGGATAGGATAGGATAGGATAGGATAGGATAGGGCAGGGCAGGGCAGGGCAGGGCAGGGCAGGGGAGAACAGAACATAGTTCAGTTGAAAGGGTCCTACAATGGTCAGTCAAACCCTAAGCAGTTCATTTACAACATGCACTGTTTTAGCGCATTAATGCTTTAACCTGCAAACCACGCACTCAGTGAAGTAAAGCGAGTTAAGCTTCTCAGTAACTTGCAGAAGTACTGAGCCTCCTCATAAACTGAACTTTGATTTATATTACACTGCCTAATATGATCATTTATAGAGGGAAATAATTGCATGTGAATATAATTTCTACTAAAAGGAAGTCTAGCCTTTTAAGACAGAGTACTTAAAATGGATGTTTATTGCCAAAAAGGGAGATAGATAAGAGATAGTCTATTATTATCTGCATGATTTGGAATTCTAAGAGGAAGAAAATGTTAAATTGCAAGTGGTCTCGGAAATGCTAAGTCAATTTTACAATTTTGAACTCTGAGTGCATCTCATTTACTGCAGTAGATGTTTCATTTAACTCTGTCTTCCAAAATACCTGATTCATATTTCTAGAATTCATCTCAGGTTTTGCCTTTTCCTTTTTTTCTTTAATAACACTCTGGCTTCCAAGATGTCTGATTTATATTTCTAGAATTCATCTCTGGTTTTGCCTTTAATAGCTCACACAAGAACACCAAGTTCATATTTGAATATGATAATTTTTTTGAAGATTGTTTAAGATATTTTCTTCAAAGTGTGTAAAACCATGACTGAATTTAACCACATTCAAAAACTGTGCTGGGACTTTGGGGCTTTGATTTTATTGTTTTGGGTTGTTTTTTGGGGGAAGAGGTGATTTGTCAGATTTAATTTTTACTGTTACACAAGCTAAACAGGGATTTAGCATATTGAAGTCTCACTGTAAGACAGACAGTTCATGTCACTGTAAAATAGTAATAATCATAAATCCTTGTTCTGTAATTTTCCTCCCAACATAATCCTGAAAAAGGCACTAAACCAGTGTTTATAGATAGGTTGAAAAGATGTTACTTCGTCTTAAAGCATATCTATGAAGACTAAGAATGTAGATAATGAAGAGGAATTGAGCAGTATCTACACTGAGTGAGTTAGGTTGTTCGAACCATCCTTTTTTTCTGTAATACTAGAATATTCTTTGAATTAGGATATCTATTTTTCCTAATACTGCCACGCTGTTGAATTCCCAGTATTTCAGTTAAATAATTCCCTAAATAGTTTGGGAATCTTGAAAATTCAATTCAGTTGTTGAATAATTTAAAACTTACTATAAAAAATACTATCATCCTACACAGTGCTCAAAGCATTGGGTGGGGAGACAGCAGGATTTAGTACTTAGCTGTGTGTTATAGTATTGATTTTATTAAGATACGAAAGCACTGCCTTGCACTGGGACAAGTTAGCAATTTCCTCTAGCTCCAGCAGTGTTTTCAGTAGTCACCGTGGTGAGGTATGAGTAGCAACAGAAACTGAGGAGCTGGGCAGAGGTAGGAACCTCCCAAACCCTTAAGTGCACAAGAAATTAAACACAGCACCACAGCACTCCACTTTGAATAGGGCCCACCACAATAAGTAAAAGGAAAAGTTAAATCTTTCTATTTTATTGTCCCAAAAGGATCCTATTGAGGGAATATATTTTGATAAATGTAAACTTGTATTCAAAGGGAAAACATGGCCTTCTAAATAACATCAACAATTGCTGCATGCATACTTGGGAGTCTAGAAATCTCAGGAAGAATAATTCCAGAAGTATTTTTATTCAAAGGATAGAGAGGGATAATTAAAACATTGGAAAGTCTTGGGCCCAGCTGTCTGCCTCTTTGCAATACCGCTACTTGAACTCACAGAGAGAGAGAGTGATGAGTTACTTATTCCCAGAGCAGCTCTGCAGTCCTCCAAGATGAAGAGGAAATGTGGTTCTTCTGTATTCTGGAGTTACAGGTAAATATTGTTCAGTGAACAATCTAAAGGCTTATATTTTAGACAGATGCAAGACAAAAAGATGGAGATTAAGATATTTGTCTCTATCATCCAGTTAAAACATGTTATATCCTTGAAGGTCAGCATGTAACAGCGACCACAAGTAAAGCCTGTCTGGGATCCTGCTTTCTGGTTAACTTGAAACCAGAAGTTTCAGTATCTCAGTTATAGCCAGCGGGCAGCCAGGCTTCTGCCTATAAAAGATGGAGAAACCTTGTCTTTATGGTGACTGCTTAAACCTGTTCTTAAAATTCAAAGGGTGCAGTGTTGTGTGTCTTTTCAAATCACAGGACTTATGCTAAGTTGTAGGATGATCACAAATTCCATTAAATATAATTAAAATTATATCAGAAGGCAGTACAAGAAATCCATATAGTTTATATTCCATTAACTAGACAAATATTCCATGCCTGTATAGATATTCCTTCAGAACAAACTCAGCAAAGAATAGTCAGGTAAAGTAAGTTGTCCCTAACAATTTTCATTTTCCCTCATCTAAGAAGATCTATTTCCAAAACCCAGGCTTTCTTAAACATATGTAATCACTATTATCGATAAGTTCCCAGGATCTTAAACTGGGATTTGTTCCTGCAGTGAGTAGAGGGTCGAAACACAGTATTGTGCACTGTCCCAGCCTAAGTGACTGCCCTGCCTTAAGGCTGTGTGAGGGAAAGGTAAACCTGAATCCAACCTCGAGCTGTCTGAGATAAGTAACTCACAAGATGAAGGAGACTGGATCCTTGTCTCTGCTCAGGGCAGAAGAAGAACCTTTTCTCATCCCCTGAAGTGCTCCTACATAACAGACACGATGTTTTAGGGTTGGAGAATGAAAAGCATATGCGTAAAAGACAGGACCCAGGAAAAGCCAATCATGCAAACTTGATCCAACGACCCACCTGCATTAGAACCACTGCCACCAGGAAAGCACATAAGGTGTTAGGAATTGGAGATTCCCTACTGAGGGCCAAAGCACCCATTTGCCATCCAGACAATTTCTCTAAATAAGTTTTCTGCCTACCAGGAGCTTACATTCATGACACCTCTGAGAGGTTGCCGAGCCTGATGAACCCTACAGAGTATCATCTGTTCCTATTATTCCATGTAGAGTCTATTGATACTGCAACAAGGAAACAGACTAGATGCCCCTGAGAGCAGTATTAAAAGGATCAGGAGCACAGGTGGTGTTCACCTCTATCCTCCCAGTCACAGGAAGGGGTTCAGGAAGGGGGAGGCAAATTGCACAGGTGAATTCCTGGCTGTGTAGCTGGTGCCATACTCGAAGTTTTGACTTCTATGATCATGAATTCTCCCTTTGAGAAGCCAGGTCTCTTGGGAGCTGATGGGATTCATCTGACCATCTGGCAAGAGCCTCTTAGCCAGCAAGCTGGCCAGACTTATGGGGACAGCTTTAAACTAGATTTAGACGGGGAAAGGGATGGAGTTTGGGGTTACAGAGAAGAGCCGGGGGCTGATGATATATTAGGAACCAACAGGGGAACACCTATGAAATGTCCTAAAGTAATTAGGGCATTTTCCTCTAAGAAGGTGACATGGTCGATAGCCCAACTGAAGTGTCTCTATACCAATGTGCGCCATCATAACAAACAAAAGGAGCTGGCAGCCACTGTGCAGCTAGGAAGCTATGATCTAACAGCTATCACTGAAACATGGTGGGACAAATCACACAATTGGAGCACTGCAACCAATGGTTTTAAACTTTTGGGGGGGTTACCCTCTATAGAAAAAAATGGATAGACTACACACAGTAGTCTTTGCAAAACTGCGATGAACTTGTTGAGAGCTTATGGGTGAAAATTAGAAGCCAAGACAACAATGGAAATCTCATGACTAGTGTTTCCTACAGGCTGTCTGATCAAGGGGACGATGTCAATGAAACTTTCTTACTTCAACTACAGGAAGCATTACACTTGCAGGCTCTGATCCTGCTGGGGAGCTTCAATCACCCTGACATCTGCCGGAAGGGCAGCACAGCAAGCTGTAAGCAGTTCAGGAGACTCTTGGGGTGCCTTGAGGATAATTTCTTAATCCACGTGATAGACAGCCCAATAAGGGGAGAAGCATTACTGGACTTGTTGCTTACCAACACAAATACTAATAAGAGCGGTCAAGACTGGTTGCAGCCTAGGCTGCAGTGATCATGCCCCGGTGGAATTCACAATCTGGAGGGATATGGGCCAGGTAAAGAGTAGAGTCAGTACCCTGAATTTTAGGAGAGCAAACTGCCAGTTGTTTAAGAAATTAACAGATGGGAGCCTCTGGGAAACTGCCCTCAGGAATAAAGGAGCAGAACAGAGCTGGCAGCTCCTTAAGGTTCATTTATCTTAGAGGGCAAGAGCTCTCAATTCCCACATGTAAGAGATCAGGCAAGGAAGGCAGGAGACTGGCTTGTCTCAGTGAGGATCTCCTGGTCAATCTAAAGGATAAGAAGGAAATGCACAGCCAGTGGAACCAGGGACATGTATCCTGGAACAACAGAGGGATGTTGCCTGGGTGTGTAGGGATGGAATTGGGAAAGCTAAGGCTGAATTTGGCAAGGAATGTGAACAATTGTAAGATGGGCTTCTACAGGTACATTGATGATAAAAGGAAGATGTACTCCCCCCAATAAGTAAAACAGGAGAACTAGTGAAAACTAGGAGAAGGCTGAGGTACTCAACAATTTCTTATCCCTCAGTTTTCACTGGTAATCTCTCTTCCCACATCTGTCAAGCCCCTGAACATCAAGGGAGAGACTGGGGGAATGAAGTCACTCCTATTGTAGGAGATCAGGTTTGAGACCCCACCCAGACTACTATACCTATTTCTGTGGCCCCAGCACAAGACATGGACCTGCTCGAGCAGTTCCAGAGGGCCATGAAAATCATCAGAAGGCTGGAACAATTCTATCATGAAGAAAGGTTGAGTTGGGTTGTTCAGCCTGGAGAAGAGAAGGCTCCTGGGAGACCTTATTGCGGCCTTTCAATATATAAAGTGGGCTTATAAGAAAGGTGGAGGGAGACTTTTTACCAAGGCTTGTAGTGACAGGACAAGGGGCAGTAGTTTTAAACTGAAAAAGGGTAGATTTAGATTGGACAGAAGGAATAAATGGTTTATGATGAGGGCTGTGAGACACTGGAATGGGTTGCCCAGAGAAGTTGTGGATGGATCCCTGGAAGTGTTCAAGGCCAGGTTGGATGGGGCTTTCAGAAACCTGGTCTAGTAGAAGATGTCCCTGCCCATGGCAGGGGGGTGAAACTAGATGATCTTTGTGGTCCTTTCCAACCCCAACCATTCCGTGATTCTATGATTTGTCTGGCTAATATCATTCAATAGTTATCTATGCAGTTCTAATATATTTTCTATCTACTGCTGTTAATGATACAATATAGACTGAAAGGAAAATAATTTAATGTGCCTCAAGAACAGAACTAACATTTATGGTAAGTATAATAACATGCAGTATTCAAGTCCATTCAAGTGATAATTTTCCAGAGGAAGGAAAAAAATATATATAAAATGTCATCAGTAACTCACAATTGTGATCAATTCAATGCATAGTCCTCCATAAAAGGATGTGATAATAGTGATAGAATTACATATCTCGTGTCATTAAAATCAGGTTTGTATGTGTCCTCTTATGTACAAACTTACAAATCAAATGCAACTGAAACACACCAGATGTACAGAAATAAGTATATCTTTCACAAAGAAAATAATCCAGACTAGAAAAAATAGATACTAATATTGTCAATCTTTAAATTGTATGCCATAATAGTTATGCTTCTTTTTTAACTTTTATGAATAATCATATTTGTTCTTCATATGGTTGTTTACCTGAATAAATTTGTGTTTTCTCTTTCATTTTTTTATTTAGGAAGCAAGTGAAAAATACATGGAATTCACTATTCTTCCCATGTCTAGGCAGAGCCTAATGCATTCTCAAGGATCATATTTACATTTCACCAAGGAAGAAAAAACAGAAATATGCTCATAAAACATGATTCCTCTGATTTTTTAAGTGCTAAACACATAATCTGAATATCTCCTTTTTTTTTTTTTGAATTCAAACATAGACCTTCTATAATAGAATAAATTCCAGTGTCTCAAAATTTGAATTTGGCACTGTTGAGAGGCAGTATTTAGTGCCAAATATAAAACTGTATTTTTCCTAGTCCATTTTAGATCCTCACAGCTATTATATTTCAGTTTCTTATATGAATGATTCTGTATGGTGCATTTTTTCCTAAATGCCACAATACAAAAATATAACATTCTGTCTTTTCTGATTGTTTTCAATATATGTACATAAAATAGGAGTTTATCAATGCAAATACTACATTTTTTTTTCCTTTAGATTGATATGAGGCAGCTGGACAATGAAATATTTTAAAGAGTCAAAATCAGGGACGAGAAAAAAATTCTCAGTACTCTGGTTATCTAGAACATTGTTGAAACACATTAACCACATTAATACATAACTTAGCAAAAGAAGTTACCTATGTTCCAAAATAACACATGCCAAGAATATAGATCAGATTTGCTATCAAGAAAAACAAGATTAAAAATCTTTGTAAAAGACATTCTAAACAAACAAACAAAAAAACCAAACCAAAACAAACAAAAGAAAAATTACTGTACTTTACTTTGTGTATCTAAAGTGCTTGAAATATGAGCGTTCTGGCAGTCTATGTGCTACTCTGTAAAGACCATATGCTTTTCCATTAAGATAAAAAGCATTTCTAATATCTGCTATTATGAGCAAATTTTTAGCTAAATTTTCTATGGAAAAGAACAACTTCAATAAATAAACCTTCATTTGGAGAAAAGGCTGGTACATGCAAACATCCAGGAGTTGGAATAACAGAGAAAGCAGAAAAGATTTTTGTTCTGTTGCCATGGATCCAAATTTATTTTGTTATTAAATCTAATGCTGACAGAAGAATATTTTTAATATCAAGAAGATGCAGCTCTTGTTCTGTTTGAAAGACAGAAGTATTACTTTCTTTCAATATTATAATTTGTGATTATATTTGAATATATATTTGAGTTCCTTATATTTAGGAAGATAATTTTACACCACTCCTTGAAACGCCTTGACTCCATATTACCTGCAACATAAATTCCATCAGTGTATATAGCCTGTTTTGTCTGTATTACCTCTACATCTTCTGCCCTATAAAACAATTTGCACACAAAAATAATAAATGCAGGCAAATAGTAATATTTTTTCTCTCTCCCTACCATTACCAACTGTTTTGGAACTGGGGAATATTCATTAATATTGATTAATTGTCTTCCTTTTTTTTTTTTTTTAACATGGAATTGGGAAGATTTTAATGAGAAAAAGATACAAGTTCTCAAAACTTGTTAAATCACTGAGCCAAGAGCAAATATGATATGATGACAAATTTAACATAAACCAGCACTAACATGATTACAGATGTCCAGTCATTTTTGTCTAAGGTGAAGGCAGCTGTCAAAAAGAAGGGGACATGTAGCCTAGATAAGTTTCCATAAAATATTGAACAGAATTCAAAATGAATATAATACAGTCAAACTATCCACCAGCAAGAGCGTTCTGTTTTAAAAACAAAACGGGCCTAAGGATCTGTGATCCATTGGTAGATAAATTAAGCAATAAAATATTTCTATGCAATTGGTGATGAAGAAAAGAATCACTTACCTAAAACCCCCAGCCTGTAATTGAGAGTGACAACAATGACATTTCCATAACTTGCGAGAATGCTGCCATCAATCATATTTCCAGTACCCTCCATGTAAGATCCACCATGGATGTAGACCATAACGGGTTTCTTGCTGTTCTGATCATGAATGTCTGAAAAAATTCAAGTAAGGAAAACATAATAAAGTAATAAAAAAGTAATGAAACATGGCATTAGCAATTTGTAAAAGTGCTGAATATATTCTTAATTCCTGTGTTTCCAATGTCATCACCACCACTTTAATCAGCTAGATTATGCAGTTCAGGATCATCCTATAGGCCTAATATTTATGATTTGAATACCTCTCTTGGTTACTTCAAATACTATTTCCTCTGAAATGTTTTCAGAACGGTTGAAATGCCTTCAATATTACAAGGAATTTACTTTGAATATGAATGTTTAAAAGCCTAAAGAGAAAAATCAAATTATGGAATAATCTTGACTTTTTTTTCTGAATATTCTGATTCAAGTATATGCTAATTTAGAAGTATCTCTACATTTAATAATAAATTTACAATATTACATATTTTTCCCATTCCTTCCTGAGACATAATTGTTGAAATTATATTTCCAATAGTTCAGTAAGAGATAATATCACAAAATCAAATTGTTCTGATAGAAGTAAACATAGTAAATTGTTCCTCCTTTCAAATAGCCTAGAAGTTAACAAACAGAGAACTTATGTGAATTCACGGCCCATATTTTTTGTATTTAAAGCAAAAGATGTCTTTTGTGTTGTACTTTTCCTTGTTGTGGTAACTAAGCCTTAAAGAACAGCCTTGAATTAATGTTCCTTATTGGTATGGCTGGTCTTTTGTACATGCAGAAAATCTCTTGACTACTTTCAAACAGATAAACAGCTGGGTCTTTATTTCTAAAAGAAAGTTAAATGAAATGGATAGTAATATTTTCGTACTTCAGAGTCAGTTATAAAGATGCACTAATCAATGATTTGCGGTATATTAAGGACTGGATTCATATCTCTTCATCTAATAACGAAAAAGTTAGGCTCCTGACTCCAGGGATGGTTCAGACTACCTGAATTAGGAATTTATGTTCTCTACAGAAACAGAGGGAACAGGGGCTAAGCTCATCTAAAAAAGCAAAGGGCATTCAGCAAGCTGCCGTTAGATATATGTAACTTTTTCAAATAATTCATTGAAATTGCATGTGGAATAGGAGCACTTCTTTCATTCATAAAGTACAACATACAATGGAAAGCAGAGCCTCTGACTATTAAAAAAAAAAAAAAAAAGCTGTGTTCCCATTTGGGTGGGATAGGCATATATAGAACAGTGGAAAAGGGAAGTGGAGGGAGAAAACGCTGAGCTAAATACCTAGAGCCGTGGCACCTGGATTTTGAAAGCCATGCAAAACTCTTCCCTCTCCTCAGGTTTGTTAGGAAATACTTAAAGATACCAAAAGTGTGATCAGCAATGAGTCAACACATATGTAATATTTTTATATGTGGAAATCATTTGAGCATAATTAAAGGTAAATTATGACTGGTCATATTCCTATCACCCAGTTTTAGTTTACTTATGTGTATGCACTAGCCTCAATATCAAAAATTGTCAGCTGCAAGGAACATAGGCTTCAACGTACACCTGCCTAGTTGTCAGAATTTAAGGTTTCTTGTAGAATCCGCCTTCTTTACATAAAAAGATACATACTTTACATGTTGTATTTTATGTGTCATACTTGAGCAGCAGAACAAAAAGTTCTGTGATAAGATCTTTTCAATTATTGTGACTGTAAGAGTAATTCAGCCATTAAACAGATCATATTTTATTCTCAGCATTTTCAGCGAAGTGCACGGAAGTGTTTTATCTGTGAAGGCTCAGCTAAGCCTTCAAAAAATGAAAGCAACAATTATTTAACACAATTATTTTTGTTACTGAATTACCTTTCTCTTCTCTCTCCAAAGTGTCATGGCATGATTTGTTGTATCTAACCTTTCCTTATTACATAGCTCTACCTCAGGGTTGAATTTTTCACTGCTGAAGTCAATAGGAAGTTTCCTCTTCCCCTTCAATGGGAACATGATTAGCTTCAACATAACAGAAATGAGCTCCATGTTTTATGTGCTTAGGTCTACAGTGGATGTCCTTGTTAATCATGAAACCCTAACATTTTATAATGTTTTAAAAAGTCTGAATAATAATGTATTCATACTCCAATATCTATCTTTTTAAAATTAATTTTGGTTTTGCTTGTTACCTATCTTTTGCTTTAAAATTAACTACAGAAATTGGTATAGCAAATGATGATACCATAATTTTAAAAAAGTATACGTTGTACAGAAATAGGAAAGTGAGATTCAGAAAATAACTGTAATTTTGGAGTATTCTGCACAGCATTTTTGTTTTATAAGAAATAGTGTAATTCAGCAATGAAGGTGGTCCAGTAGAGGGCAGTGAGTGTAAATCAAAGACCAAAGATTTTTATTATTGTATTTTCTATATGGATAGAGTAGCTACAGTTGAGCTGAAGTCCCAGGAAAAGAGGAGATAGTGTCCTCACTGCAGTATGCGTGATTGTAAGGGGAACAGAGAGGACAAACGTTTCAAAGTTATTTGAACTGATGTCAGATAGAAGAAAATAGGAAAAAAGACATAGATCAACACTTTGGATTGGCCAAGTATAAGAGGAATAAGAAATACATTGCTCCAAAAACAGACCAATAAACTACCTAAGGTTTTTACCTCCTCAATTGTCTTAATTTGAAAATATTCTTTTTATTTGGTAAATATATAAAGCAAAATAAACTGTCAGTGTAACTTTAATGAAAAGGAAGGGTGAGAATAGAGGAGGATTTCATGACTTCTTTCTATTTTGGTGCATCCTAAATAGCTTTGCTGTGCCAAAACAAGAAAAAGTATTTCCTTGTAAAAATTTTTGGGGGATTCTTCACTCTGAACTTTAACATTTTCTTTCAGGGAATCCAATCCAACTCTGAAAGAAGTCAATGAAAGTGATTGTCATTGATTTCAGTGGGAATGTGGTCAGAGTCAGAACGAATGTATCTCAGAGGCTAGCTGATTACAGGAAAAAGCAATAAAGCAACATCAACAGCTTCCTTTATTTTTGTGTCCTGAGATAAACCACATCCTGTGAGAAAAAAATAAATAAGTAAATAAAAATAGCAAAGACAAAGCACAATTCAACTGCATCAATGTACAGCATGTGCACTGGGGAAAGTGGAAGTGAAAGGAAGGATATATGTGAGTTTTTTCATGAATTTCAAACAGGTGAATTTACAAAATATGTAGGAGGGAAAAGAGCACATGCATGTTTTTAAATTCCATTTTTTCAACCTAAGAAAGAACAAGGGGGAAAAAGTATGTGGTTTCAAATAATATTTATGTTACTGACTTCACACATATTTAGGAATATTTACACCTAT
The DNA here is from genome assembly GCA_013398815.1 of Ibidorhyncha struthersii. Classification (NCBI taxonomy): domain Eukaryota; kingdom Metazoa; phylum Chordata; class Aves; order Charadriiformes; family Charadriidae; genus Ibidorhyncha; species Ibidorhyncha struthersii. The sequence continues at coordinate 296,006 of VZSZ01007028.1, read as the reverse complement.
GTCACAGGGGAACTGTACTCATCTATATGCTAATTTGGATTTTAAAAAGAAAAACAATGAATTTCTAAAGAAGAAAATAAAGAAGCACACTGAAGGGTGCTTCTGCAAATAAGAACTAAAAATCATGTTGAAATAACAGCAATAACAATAACAATAATAATTATAATAAAAATTAAAAAGTTTATTTTCATGCATCAGGGTCGAGCTTTGAAAAAACAAAAAATACCTTCATCTTCACCACGATCATTACTGGTTATATCATCTGCGCTTTTCTTTGTGTTGGCTCCTGGGATCATAGTGAGGAGGAGAATAAAGGGAAAAAAGAGAATTCAAAAACAGCAGGTTCTCAAAAATAAAAAAAGCACTAGTACAAAAAAAAGAAAAATGTAACAAAAATGTCAAAATCTGTTACATTTGAACTTGAAAAACAAAAATAATGCAAACTGCACATAAACATAAAATGTCAAGAAGAACAAATTGAAAATATTTGAAAAAATGTATCGAATTCTGTGACAATGCAGTTACTTCAGTTAAAAGTGATTTCTGCAAAAACAAAATTAATGTGCTATTAAAAAAGAATAATATAAACCAAAAAAAGTATATTAAAAATTTACCAAATTATGGTTTCTACATAAGAAATGCAATTTATTTCATTCTGTTCTGTAAATTTGAAGAAATAATGCCTTCGGTCACTATCTTCAACGGCTTAACATTTTATTCATTCTCATTAGGATTTATTACAAATTAGCCACAACCTGAATTTTAGATGGAATCAATGCAAATAAAATGATCATTGTGTCACAAAACTTGAATGGACCAAGACAAATCATAAAGACCTCCTTTAAATTTAACCTTGCTTCCCATATGAGCAAAAAGATATTTTAAACAACAGACAGTAAACAAAGGTGAAACAGAGTTGAGTCAATCCCAGATGTGAAATTGGTCCAAAAGTAACCTTGATTCATAATATACCACATTTCATGCTCTTTAGAAAAAACTAGAAATTAACTGAAAACTGTTACTTACCACAATGAAGAACTTGCACTTATTTATTAGAAGATTTAGTAAAAAATACATTTTAATTTCTATTCAATATACTTTTTCAAAATGCTTTTGAGGTGTATACATGCACAGAGACACACAGAAATACACACACATCCTACATGCCGTGGCCTGTGCTTATGGGAGCAAGAGGAAATAAACATAGATTTCCCCACCCCTCTCCTTGGGCAACACTTCTGTTTTCTGACTGAAAAAAACATGACAGTAAGCTATCCTTGCACCCAGCGTTTCATTATACTGTGCTTACTCCTGTAGCAAGTAGCCCTCTGTAATGTAAAAGGTTAGTTGATAGAGTGAAACATGGATAGGAAACTCAATTTCTAAGTTAGTTTAGAATTGAAGTATGGCTACTAAACAAATAAAGTGGTCTAAGTCACCACTCTAACAATTTTTTTCCTGAATTGTCTTTATTTGGAAGTGTCTTTTCAAGCCATAGTGAAAAAGAACAGTATGCTTCATTAACTGGTTCATGTATGAGTTTGTGTATGAAGTCTGAATATGTCACAGACATATCAGATTTAGCTAAAATAATTATTTTATTACTTCCTTTTATTCTACTATTTAAAATGTCCCTATATCCCTCAAATTCAAGGTTTCAAGTAAATCTCAGTCCATGACTGTGAGTAAGACAGAATGTGGTTAATTGTTACTGAAGTACCGAGGATTTGTTAATATACACAGTTTTGCGCATATATTCGTGCACTGTTTTGCTTGTCTTCTTGATATAGACAGAATACAGATTTTATAAAGAAATTTTCTGGAAACACTGCTGTTATTGTGTATGCAGTGATGGTCATTAGTGAGTCAAAATGTGAAAAGCAGTGGCTGAGGCTCTGCCTCCACACAAAGCTTGCATCGTCAATGCAGTTGTACACAAGTTACTGTGCATGTAGTACATGAATGGATTCAATTATGTGCATTCAGTAAATAATTAGCTAGGTAAAATATCACTGCCAATGAAATACAGATGTTGTCTAGTCTACCAATTTCTTTGAGAAATGTTAGATACAGGCTCTAAATCTCAGTCACCATTGAAATTTTGCTCCTTTTTTAAATAATTTCCCAGGTTAGTTTTAGCCCCATGAAGATTGAATCCTTTCTCAAGTGCCACCCAAATAAAATTAATTTTGTATTTAGATAAACCAAGTACACCACCAGTAAAGTGCCCATAATCTATTTTTGATTCAAGTGAAATATTGCAAAATAATTATTCATAGACAATAAATCCACCTAGACACAAACTTGAAAACACATAACAGAAGAAATTTTGATCTTAGTTACCCCAGTGAGGTTGTCCTCGAATTGTCTGATAAAAAAATGTGATCATCATATGCCAAATATATAACCAACTAGCACATATCATTTCTATGAATTTAAAGAAAACAAAATCAATGTGACCATATATATATTCCCTGTAGAAATAAAAATGTGGAATTATTTAGACTGTAATCCACATTTAAAGTACTTTGAGTGAAAGAAGTAGGTGTCCCAAAATATTTTAGTTCAGCTACTATCCCCCCAAAAATCATCTCTCTATATATATATCTGTAACCCGTTGAAAAGATTTTCTCTCTAATGTGCTTCCTGAGGCAACTCCATTTCTGAAGAAAGGAACCACACAATGCAAATTTAGAAAATGTCACCACACCATGCTACTAGATGTGATGATACACAAATATCACATAACACAGGTATGTGACATAAGGTTATCTGTAATACTTGAAACATTCTTTATTTCATTTTTTCATTCTTCACAGCTGGAAGAAATCGTGAAGTGACCAATTTTCAGAACAACTTAATAAAATTTTAAAATGTATTTAATTACAATGTGAGTGGGAATGCTGTTTCTCCTACATGTTGTGGAACAGTCTTTCATTTGTCTATTGGTAAGTGAAATACACTTTTATAACTAAGTTCTTGGGTGTGAGGAGTTTTTAAATTCATTTTGAGATCTGATAGAATGGATTACATCAATGAGTTCTCAAACTGGGTCTCTGTATTCCTACAACATTGCATTTTTTTTCATACTGTGTGTACTATCCATAGATTCATAGAATCATTGAATCATTTAGATTGAAAAAGACCTTTAACATCATTGAGTCCAACCATTAATCTAACACTGCCAAGTCACACTAAACCATGTCACTCAGCACCACATCTACATGTCTTTTAAATACCCCAAGGGATGTGACTCAACCACTTTCCCAGGCAGCCTGTTCCAATGCTTGACAACCCTTTCAGTGAAGAATATTTTTCTGAATATCGAATCTAAACCTTGCCTGGCACAACTTGAGGCTGTTTCCTCTTGTCATGTAACTTGTTACTTGGGAAAAAAGAACAATGCCCACCTCACTACAACCTCCTATCAGGTAGTAGTAGAGAGCGCTAAGTCTCCTCTACACCTCCTTTTCTCCAGGCTAAACTCCAGTTCCCTCAGCCACTCCTCATAAGACTTGTGCTCTAGACCTTTCATGAGCTTTGTTGGTCTTCTTTGGACATGGTCCAGCACCTCAATGTCTTTCTTGTAGTGGGGGCCCCAAAACTAATACAGTATTTGAGGTGCGTTCTCACCAGTGATCACAGGGGGATGATCACATCATAGGATTGGCCCTTCTGCATTCTGAGAAGTATTTACTCATTCACCCCACATGAAACATAGATGGTAAATCTTAACAGCACTCCTCGAACTAGCAGCAGAGTGGAGAGCAGGGCAGATAGCGGTGGTGATCTAGTGCATTAAAGACTGAATTTCAGGAATATCTCTGTTGACCTACCTGGGGTTTGGCTGGCATACTTGGTTTGCAAGTTTTTTGTTTCACTTTTCAAAAGTGAAAAGAAAAATGTTCTTTTCTTGACCAAAGAAAAATATTTCAAAATGTTAATAGGATGGGAAATTATTTTCCAGATGTTCAAGGCCAGGAAGCATTTAATTACATATATTAAATATGTTGCAGATATCTTAGCTCTACCGAAGATTACATTTGTACAGAAGTTAATGTTTTAGAAAGTTCTAAGAGACCTTTCTGTTAATGACAACCAGAACAAGATGTGACTTCATAACGTATATATTAAATGCCAAGTGCCATTTTGTCCCCAAATTCCATTCATTGCTAAGTGAAAAATGCATGGTGTAAATCCTTACTGAATGGTGTCAAACTTCTTTTTTAAAGGATTTTTGCGTGCCAGAAAATGTTTCTTTTTTTTTTTTAGGATATAGTGTGATAATGTAGGCATATATGAGGCAGCTCCAAACTAGTGCCAGTCAACACAGCCATAATAAAGCAGGGTTTCACGTGGGCTACTTCTTTCCTCCCTAAGAAGCTCTACGTGCAACGCAGTTATAAACTTTAATTTACTAAGCATCTCTCTCAAAGTTTTCCATTCTGAACCACTTACCCATGTGCTTTAACAGATGCTTGAATTCATTTATCTATGGATGTAAAGTCACCTTGTATTCCCAGATTCATTCTTGATGCTACGCATACATCTATCACAAATGAAGAAGTCACCTCACTGTAAGCACACACTCTGGCTCACGTTTCATTTGATAATGAATAAAAATCTCATTCAGAAACAGATTTTCTGGGGTTGCAAGTCTTCACAGATGTTTCCACAATTTATCCTACATCTTCCTCTGTTCAGATAATATGTTATCGTGTGTATACAATGTAGTCAGGTCCCATGCAGGCAGTTTACCAGTGCTTGCATTTTAGTTATTCATTCTGATGCCTCTAATGGCAGCAAAAAATTATCAATTACTGCTTAAGCCAATGCTATTTCTTTGCATTTTATATGTAATTGCACCATCTGTCACACAATATACCTTTTGACTCCATTTAATTTTGGGAAAGTGCTCAGTTTTCAGAAATCTCACAGCACATTATTAGTTGTATGACCTCCCAGTTTCACATAGAGCAGGCTCAACCTTCTGGAAACTTCCAGCTCAAACCAGATTAATACAGGATTCAATAGTCATTCTCTCAATGGTATGTCTTGTTCATACAGTCATTTCAACAGATCTCTAAAGCTTTTGGTTTCCCATCCCATGAGAACTATTATAATTTTACAATCAGCTTGAGTTAAGAGTTCATTATGGTCTTGAGGGAGCAACAAGAAAGCAGAATTGTACTTTCCTTTCTTCATCTCTCCCAAGACTGGTGGGTTAGCTTTACTTTGAGTCTCAGTGCACAAACCGTAAGTCATTTCATGACCAAAAAGAGGCATCTATGAGTGGGGGATTTTGGCTATCATAACACTGTCACTGGCTCATGGCTACACCCAAGGCTCTCCAGCTACCTTCATAGCTGTACCAAGAAGTTCTTATTTGGCAGCTGAAGATCAAAAGAGGCATTTGGCATTTCAAATAAAACCAGAGGAAAATTATTATTGAGAACTACAGCTTGTCAAAGTGTCTTGGAAGTTGACTGTGGATGATTACAGTGGTTATTATTCTGATACCAATACAACAACAACAAAACCATTTGGGTTGGAACTGCAAGTTAACAAGTAACATAATTGAATTTTTGTTCTTAATGACTCCAGCTGCAACACACACAACACAAAAATCTCCCGAATTCCAGACCACAGCAAATGTGTAGGTGCTGCTGTACAGCCAGGAAATGTTTCCTTTCAAGAAAAGAGAATTAAATGACAATTTTGTGTTATATTTGAAATTGGATGGACTGTAGGAAAACACAGCAAAAATCCCTAAAGAGTTTTGTGTTCCATGCATTAGAGAGGATTAAAACAAAAAGAAAATGCTATTTCACAGGCTTCTTTCAAATAGTTTTAGAGAACTGATAAAAAAATCTGCATAGGCACTTCTATTGAAAAACAAAACCTCCAAGTTTGAAAAAGGAGTGGCATAAAAAATATCAAATTCTAATGTTACCTCAGCTACGTTGACTATAGTTTTCAATTACATGATTACACATACCTTTGTTTTCAGAAAAAAATTTTGCACCTCTCTGTGCATTAAGTCTTCCATGTACAGAGATGAAAACGGGATGAAATTCTTAATATTTTACAAATGGCAGTACTGTGTATACTGTTCCTCACAAATAAAGACAGAAATAATGACTACTCCTTGCCCTAAATTATATGTTTCCCACAAGCTGTTTTCCTGGTCAACAATAAGTGCATTAAATCAGTCCATCACTCGGTTTCACATGCTTTAAATGAGGCTTTATCTTCCTACAGGTTAATACAGGGCAATGGAATATGTTAGTTGTGACACAGAGTGACTGTGCTGTCCCATATAATTCCACAGAAGGTTACAAGCACTTTTTAAATATTAGAAAAGCTGTGGAAATAATTATTTACTACTGTTTAACAGGAGTTATTATTTCTCTGATTGATATGGGAGTTCCTTTCTTTACAAGTTTATTCCACACCAGTATGTTGATACCAATTCATCTCAGTGAAGAAAATATTATATTCACACAGATTCCAGGGTAGGAAGAATCTTTAAACTCTCTGTATAGATGATCTGTGATCCTGATCACTGTTAAGACAAAAAAGAGCTTACAAAAAATAGCAACATGAATTATCACTTGGGAGCTATGTTGTTGCATGAAGTTTTGGCCTGTCTGCATTCTGATTATACTACTCTGCATTCAGCAGCTAAATACTATTGACTCTTATTCCAAGTAAGATGAAAAAGGTAACACCTTAACTTATGTAACTTTGGACAAATGAGGTATGTCTTCCCTTTTGTAAAACTTTTCAAAGCTTCCTATATATTTCATTTTAGGAAAGTGAGCCATTTTTTGTAAGAAGATTGTTAAATATAGGTCTATGATGAAGATAAACACTGGTATTTACACCTGACATTTGTCATAGTTACTAAAAGAAACACAGCTGAAAACTATTTCTTATTCTGAAACTATTTGCATTTATTTAGACAGTATTTATTGATCCTGAAAAAACTTATAAAACTAATTAATTTTATCTTTCATCCTGTATTAATCTCTTCTAATACATTTTTGCCTCAAAAAATTCACTTTGAATAAAAGTTACTGAGAATAATAACTTTCAATACTATTAAATCAAGGTTTCACAGATTGCTTTTATTGATAAATATTAATAGAGAAATCATTATTATTTTAGAAGATTAATAACTAATCCAGAAATTAGGTAGATACATAAATCAAGTAATACTTTTTATAAGGATTTTTGTTACACAAGTTAGACCACATCTAGAACTTAAAGTCTTCTAAATGCAGTACATTGCTTTGACATAACTGTCTGTAATGGCTCAAAAGAAAGAAGGCATTGTGCAGCCTATCCTTTCAGTGACCTCCAGCAGCTAAGGGGAGTGTTTCTTGCACTTCCAGCATAACCGAATCTGCTCTATTTGACAGAGGACTGGACTGAGCCTGCAATGCTTACTGATTGAATAATAAAAGACTCATTAAAAAGCATAAATCTACCATACAGTTATTTAAATTAATTCAGACAGAAGCACATATTTTTCTGTACAAGCTTCAGGAGGAACACTGTCAGCATGCAAGTGTGGCAGTGACCTCAAATAGCTTACATTTCTCTGCTAAATGGGTGGGCTTGATAAGGTGTGAATATACAAATGCTAACATGTCCGAGTGCACAATACTGCTATGTAGAAGCACAGAATTTGCTTTCACCCCTCTCACCTCCCTCATCAGCAAAGCCATTTTGAAATTTGGAAAAGGTACCTACATTTCCTTTCTTGAATTACAACATCCAAAGTATAACAATCAGTTTGATATTCTAAAGTGTTTAAAAATATTCTCTTTCCCTTTTTGTGTCACATACGCTGGCTCTGTGCTGGTAAAGCTCTTAGATGCATAGTTTTCAGCATATGAGAAGTTGTGTTGACTTCAAAGGAAATACCAGTATGCATAAGCTTCAGCACTGTGATGAAGCTGGCTTCAGTCTTGTTTGAGGCCCAACAACGTGAGTAACTCTACAGTAAACACCACAGTAAAGATCCAAGAACGTGAGAACCCCTGTAGGTTATATAAATCCCACTGCAATTTTGTCCAGAAGTATGTGTAATATACTTCACTGGCAAGTCAGCAAGTGTAAGATACGGGTAGGGAACATTTAGCTGCAGAGGGGCATCCGGTTGTTAGCATGATGATTATACTACAGTTAAGTTTCCAAGAATGTATGGGACTTCTAAATTAGAAGGCACAAATCAACATTTGTTGTTAATCAAAATTCCCAAGCCTAGATGTAGCTACACTCTAGGTAATCTAGGTAACTAGTCTTTGCAGAAAGAATTCAGTACTGTTGACCTAACACGACCTATAACTAAAGGGTGGGTACTTTCAAATAAGCTTAAGAGAGTACCTATGTCCCATTTAAAATGAATGTGAATGAATGTGTAAAAAGAAGTGAATGAACAGCCAGTTTTAATAACTGAAGGTAACCATTACACCTCTCTGCAGACAGCTGAACAATGCAAGCACATACTCTGCATTTAACAACTGCTGGTGAAGTTGTTTGTGCAAACTCTCCCTTTGGGCATTTGTAGGCACCACTGGAAGCTGTGAGCTGAATAATCAACTCTTAAGAATGCCTCTAATTATCTGATGCAGCTATTTTAATTCTTCATTTTGAATACAAGTTCAATTTGCTGTTGCCTTTGGAGAATTCAGGAAATAATTGTGTTTGTATTTCAGTGGATCCTGTGAGAATGTGATTTTATTCCATTGTAATAGGTAATAGAATAGTTTGGCACCTTATTCACTTCTAATTTTGATGTTTACTGGATCTCGGACATCTTAGTTTTTATTTGGGAATCGTGGAACTGTTAGTTACAGGTAAGTAGGCAGTCTGTATAAGACATCCAGAGGAGATACATACAAAACTTAATTCTTTGTTTTTTTTTCAGTTTTGTTTGTTTGTTTGTTTTTAGCACATAATCTGGTGTTTGCAATTTTTTCTCTGCTAGACTACAATGACATCTTCATCTACCCACAACAATGTATTAATTCCTACTGGAATTAGCAATATCAAACCAACTGAACAATTAGACTACCAAACAACTAAAATGTTAATAAACGGAGTTAAAAATTAAAAATTAAAAGAAAAGATGGGATAGAATATAATATAGCTATTTCAGGGAAAAACAGATCTAAGATGGATATGATGAAAAGCTTTATAATCTGAAATATGAATATTTAATTACTTTAATACTTCCAAAAATAGTATGTGCACAGAAAAGATTTTCCCTAGGATTGGATAGTAGATGCCTAGGAAATAAGATAGAAGCTGGAAATTAAAGTTCATTTAAACATTTCATTCATTTTTACCCCGTACTGAAAACATATATGACTTTGCTAAACAAAATATAGTGTCCTTGACCCAAAGATCTTACTCTATGAGAAGATAACAACTTAAATACTGACTACCAGGACTTCTAAATAAAATACACAGGAACTGTACTTTTAGAGAAGAAAATCTTGTATTCTAATTTTTCATTTGTTCCACACAAGAATAGTTGAAGTCCACAAGACACTAGGATTGGGCCACTTAGAAAAAGTGTAACTCTGTCCAAATGTCAAGATTGATTTAGAGGGTAACAAGTAAGGAGTTCATGAGCAGACCTCTTCCCAGTTTCACTGTCCTGGTTTGAGGAAAAAAAAATTTCTTTTTTGCTCATGTTATCATTTGTGAGGTTTCAGCTTGTGGCACACAAAGTTGGCACATGCAGCATTAATGAGGGTTAAGCAGTTGGAGGAATTTACACATAAAATCATGAGAGGATTTTTATTTTCATGAATCTATACTAGCAACAACTTTAAAAAATACATTCATTCCATTCTAGTTGGAGCTTGAAAACACAATATTTCTGCAATACTTTTCTGTCCTCAAATTGGTAAGACTTTTTTATGTTTTCACAGAAAAATAATAGGGAAGAAGGAAGAGGAGTGGGAAAGCACAGACCAAAATTGCAGCATTCCATATTATTTACATCCTGACTGCTTCAAAGCATAAGCTCTGAGCATATTATAACGCTGTGAGATTTTATCTACAAATGTTAAAGCAGAACAAGGATTGTTTTGATTCATACATGCTATATAATTATTAATTATATTGAACTAGCTAGCATCAAAACAGCTAGTCAGAATCATGATTTAAACTTTCAAACTTCAACATCACAGCATTGATCTCACTAGTACCTGATACATCTAATCTCCATTACTTGACAATATCAGTTAGGTGGTTTTGCTGCATACTGTGTTTGTGGATTATGTATTTGTTCTGGTGGAATAATCTTTTGTCTATTGACCAAAAATAATGAGAATTCACTTCTTGTTTTGGTTTTCCATTTTGCAATGTTCTAAGTGTAATTTAAGCTTAGTATTTTCAATTTTGGGATTCACACTTTACTCAAAATTTAGAAAGGAACAACAGTAGCTTGTCAACTATCATTATGTGACAGAATTAGGAAATTAGAGGCACATAGTAAAAAGTATGATATAATTACTACATGGCATGTACCATTTGGTACCATACAATATTATATAATGATATAATATCCATATAATATAATATAATATGATTTTACTATTCCACCAGAAGAAAGATTAGTTGAATTTTGCATGTAAAGGGTATCATATATGAACTATATAGAATTGTATGTGAAATGATACAGCTTATGCATACAACTACTTCTGAGAAGTCAAATTCCAGTCTTCTTTGGCTAAACCTAAATAGTTCTTGTGAAAAGGACCAGGTAAAGCTTTTCTTCTTTTGGCTTATTTAGGCAATATTATTGTATGTGTGATGATGTTATCTGTTGTCATATGTACTTCAGTTCCTACAGGAACTTAGTACTGCATTTGTATTCAGCTGTAAAAGAGATCTGAATATTTCCTTGTCTCAATCAGTGCAATTTACAATTTAAAACACCTACCACCTATTTGAGGAAATTAACTATAATTGGCAGTTTTGCTCAGGAAAATAAGCCACCGAGCTTGAGTGTGTTGAAGGTCACTGACAAAGTGAGTTAGCGAGGTTGTCTGAAGGTAGAACTGGCACAGCATCAGTCCAAATTATACCTGCCTGTATGTTGGCGTTTCTCTGTCAGTCATATCACAACTTATGGGAACAAAACAGAAATACTGGCACTACAGCCAACTTCCCTACCACTAACAGCAACAACAAGGTATCAGACTTAAAACCAGCAAAAACTATTGCTGTTATCAAATCTCTCAGGGTATTATTTCAGTTTTCTACTGGCATTGATGAAATCTTCTGTCCAAGCTCAAAGCCTGCTGACAAAGACTATGTGGTGTAGCAGAATGAACTTACTCTGTGCCCTTGAATTGTCCCCTCCGGTCTAAAGAACACCCAACTGTTTTTCACCTGAGGCAAAATTTGAAAGTAAAAAAAGCAGGAGGTGAAAGATGATTTTTATAGTAGTTGTTGCTCTGCTGGAAAAATGCCAAAAGGCAAATTTCATTAATTTCACTGTGTGTGTATGTGGTTGTGCATGTGTTTCTGTGTGACACTTGCCATGTTCTCACACTCTTTTTAACCTTCCATGCCTGGACCTTTTAGCAACACAGGAAAATGCTGAGAATGTCCAGTGCACTGTGCTTTGCTTTTCAGGCATCATAGTGGATAATTTCATACTTCTTACCAGCAAACCCCGATAAAATTGGCCATAGAAAGCAGAGGAAGGAAAAGAAAGAAAATCAAATGAAGCAAATCATGCCTGACTAATCCAGTGGCCTTCTACAATGGAATAACTGCATCATTGGATAAAGGAAAAGCTATGGATGACATCTACCTAGACTTCTGGAAGGTCTTTGGTATGGTTCCCCACAACATTCTTGCTGCTAAATTGGAGAGATATGCGTTTGATGGATGGACAGGTCAGGCTTACAGTCAGTGGCACAATGTCCAAGTCAAAACCAGAAAACAGTGGTGCCCCTCGAGGATCCCTACTGGGATCAATACTATTTAATATCTTCATCAATGACATAGTGGGATTGAGTGCACCCTCAGAAAGTTTGCAGATGGCAGCAAGCCAAGTGGTACAGTTGATTCTTTAGAGGGAAGGGATGTCATCCAGAAGGACCTTGACAGGCTTGAAAAGTGGGCCCAAGTGAACCTCATGAAGTTCAACATGGTCAAGTGCAAGGTCCTGCATCTGCGTTGGGGCAAACCCCAGTATCAATATAGGCTGGGGGATGAAGGGATTGAGAGCAGCCCTGCTGAGAAGGCCTTGGGCGTACTGGTGGATAAAAAAATTTGACATGAGATGGCAATGTGCATTTGCAGCCCAGAAAGCCAATCGTACCCTTGGCTGCATAAAAGGAAGTGTGGCCAGCACTACTGAGGGGTGTGTTTTTATTTTGCACCTTTTCTAAAATCTATGACACATTACGTTCCTGGTTTGAGGACATTTTATGTCATAATGCCATATGTTTAGTAATTCTTGCTACAGTACTATGATGGGACATTCTGCAAAATTTGCATGTAGAGTTCAGTGCAAACATCTTTCTACAATTAGCATTTAAATAAACCTTTGCTGTCACCCATGTTTTAACTCTGATGATATAATTCTCTTAGTGATCAAAGTGCATTGCCCTTCTCTGTCCCATATTAACTTCACCACATTTCATTTTAGTATCTCCTTTCACAGGTCGCTACATGTCTTCCCTCTCCCCTTTATTATGAATTTCTGTTGTAAAAAGCAGCAATTCCAGTAACAACCCTCAATTTGTGATTCAGACTCTTGCCTTTGAAAATAGGTTTCAAATCCATTAATATCAGCAGCATAGTACAAAACAGACCATTAAAATAATTGATAATGTTCCCTTTCTCAAGAGTAGCTCACAGATTTCCACACCAAGAAACTGACATCATCTGCAAGTTATTTTCTTCCAACTTTTTCTTCATTCCTTTACATGCTATTGCATCCTTTTCTTCACACTAGTTAGCTTTCTAAAATGATGCTCTTCTTCCTTACAAGACTTTGATCCTTCTTTTCCCTCATTCTTTCATTTCATGATGTTCTATTTTTTTCAGTTAACTTTACCCTAGGATCATGCTTAACTACCCATAATATGTACTCTACTGCCCTACACTATCATAATTCATTCAACCCCATGCTGCTTTCTGTTATTGCCCATCTTCAGCATTCAGTAATAACTGAATGCTATTTCAGTTTCTCTGATTTCATATTTGTTAATCTTGCTTCATTCTACATTTACACTCCTTGTCTTCTCTAGGTATCTAATTTTACAAGAAGCAACATTATACAATATACATTTGGCTTAGAGTACCCCGTCATTAAAGATACATAAAACAGAGCTACAACAAGTCCCATTTTGTTAAACTGAAGTGTCAGAAGGGTAAACACTAGCACCTATATCCTTCGGTGCATTAAGGATAAACCAGTATTTTATTCTCAAAAAGGGTTTGAGGATAAAGGTATTGATCTTCCAGTGAAATACTTCAGTGTCTAATTAAAATAAGCTACTATAATAGCAGATTAGTAGGAACAGATAATGTGCAAATTAAAATAAAGAAAAATAATGTTACTATAGCCTAAGGAAAAGAGCAATTGAAAGCATCATAAAGCATTTAGACACATGATAGAAAATAACCCACAGCTGTCTTTAAAGAAAAAGCATCACACTTTGATCTACTAGATATTTTTAGGACTCTCCACAGAATACTTTATAATAGAAACTTGTCAATAAAATTTATTTGGGTTTTTAAAAAGTCTTCGGTAAACCCTTTTCTGTGGGAAGATGTTGAGAACATAATTATTCACAGAGAAAGAGGTGAAGTAATGTTATGGATTAAAAACAAGCTGCACAGAGTATGTTAAATTATAACCAGAGGTCAATTTTCAATGTAGCAAAAGATTAATGGTCTAGTGAAATATTCTCTACATTAATCTGATGTTGTTTAACATTCTGTTAATGATCTGGAAAAAGGGATGAATTATATTATTGTACAATTTTCGCTAACAGAAACTACATGAGCCAAGGCCAAAGAGAATATGAGTATCTTCAAAGAGAGTTTATAAAGCTAGAAAAATGATGGATTACACTTAAGGTGCTACTTTTTGAACTGAAGTCAAACACCCATCTAAATGCCTATGCATTCCCTCTGCAGCCAATAGAGATAAAGAATGTCTGCCCCAGGTTAGATGAATTGTAAACAAGGTGTGCTATTTTCTCTTTTTTCATTCTGAATAAAAAGTAAGCTTTGCACAGAGATGGAGGTACCTATACAGTAGTATGTTTAAAAGGTAATAGTCATACACAATGGAAACAGTAACTTGAGCAGATATACAACTGTTACCTTGCAAGTTATCTATAACTTTAAAAGAAAAAGTCTTGGTCATCACTCTAGTCAGAGTAATAAGAACCTTAAAAAAAATAGCCAAACACAACACTCAGAATGTCCAAGCATAGCATGAAGTAATTCTGAAAACACAGTAATTTTGTACATTAATGCATAATAACCAGGTATGGCAGGTCTTATCAGGTATGATACATTCACAGTTTCATTTTCAGAACATAGCAAAAATAGAAAGTCTTCCATCAGTACTCTATATTGCTGGAGGACAAAAATGGTTCTGTATGAAAAGAAATTCAATTAGAACCCTCAATTACATCTAGAGAACAGAAAAATAAAAGGGATACCATTATTGTATTGTTCACTTATAGCATATATGAAGTGAGACTTAACTTTTCTGTGAATACAAGCAGCGTTGAATTCCTCTAAATAATTGAATGTATTTATAAACTATTAATCTTTAACAGTTTAACAATGGTAGATACTTTAAAAAAGCAATGAAGTCATAACACACAGAAATACCATACATTTATTAGGATTTTGTATTAACTTTTAAGCATGTTACACCATAAAACTGACATCAACAACTCAACAAAAGATAAAACAGAGAGTTATGTCTAATTTTATTCAGATAAGAGGGAATGCTTTATGTTCAAAATTAAGCGTATGTGGCAGAGTTCATGAATTGTGTGTTTCACAGCATAGGTCAGCCACAAGAGTATCTGGGAAGAAAATTCCAGTGAAGTTTATTGAGACAGAAGTCTCTTGCATCATCCAGATTCCTTACCCTGATGCATGAGACAGCTGCCAGTTTGAGACAAACAGGATAAAAATTTTTGGTGTGGTCTCATAAAACACTTTCAACTCCAGTTTTTAATGGTTTCGTGGAGTAAATTGACTTTTGTAACAACATATTTATTCAAGATGTGACAGCAGTGAAATCAAAAGTAAGTGCTAGAGTGACATTAAGACCAAAGACAGGACTCATTACTGTCCCTAGCTCTCACTTGGAATCATAGAACCATAGACTCATAGAATAAATTTTCCTGAAAGTTTTTGTTGTTGTTTTGGTTTTATTGTGCCTTTAAAACTTACTGTACCATTTGATCATATGCTCTTCCAACTTTAGCCTTCTAAAAGAAATACTGTTTTGTTAGGGGATAAAATGTGGGCCTCTGTTCATCTTTACAAAATTATGCATGTTTCACAGTTCTCTTAAAATAGACTTTCTCAAAACATAAATGCCAAGCACACGATTACTTGTACACAAGTACACAAAAGAAGTCCATCTTAGTTTCTAAGGTTAATTAAAATTTGCAGTGTAAGTATGCACCTTCTAACTTACTTTCAGAATGGACACATTAATAAAAGGAATACACAAAGATCTGTTCTGAAAGAAGCAATAGCAATAGGAAGCACAAGGCAAATCGCCCTAACAACCACACAGAAGACAGGCTGAACTTATTCAGAGCTGCAATGGCATTGTAAAAAATATATCAAGTTGCAATAAAAAAAAAGAAAAGTTGTGAGCCTGTTACTCCTTCAAATCAAAAGTATTTCAGCTCTGTGGGTTTAACTACACAATTAAAAAATTGGAGTAAATGATTTGTACTCTTCATATCTGTGAAATATTTTTAAACATAGCATGATTTATATTTTAATTTTTTTACATTATGATCAGAAATCTATGATAACTGACAGAGAGCAACCATATCTATATGTACATAGAAAGAATAAAATAACATCTGTCTTTTAAGGACTGAGGCTGCATTGCCCATGATTAGAAGGGAGACTACTATTATAAGTAAGAATAAGAATAAGGTATGAGCATTCACAGACTGGCAACAGGGATGGGTTATTAATTACTAAGCAAAGAATGACAGCACATTCCTGGAAAGGGGCACAGGGACAGAAGGGAATGCTGATGTTTAAATCTCCAATGTATCACGACGCTTACATCATGCTGCGTTGGGTTACATCATGTTACGACTAGTGATGTAACCCGTCGCAATGCAATGCACACATCGCATTAAGTCAGCACTTTTTCAGCTTGTCCACATGATCACCGTGGCCAAGAGAGGTCTGTTTTTGTTAATTAAAATTATTGTATTTCTACGGTATTTCTGGTTGTTCTGGTTGTTCACGAACAGGAATTTCCTTGTTTTAAGAAAAAGAAGGAAGGCAAATAAAACTAAAATGTATTCTAAATATTTTAAAGAAATGCGTAGAACATGCAGATAGGCTTGGTCTGATGACGATACGAAAAGCCACCCACATGAATATATTATACAGTAAATTTAGGCATAGGTAAACCAGGGGAGAAATATCAGGTGCTTCACTCTCACTATAAGCATGTTTCCTGTCTAGGGATAAAATATATCTTTCTNTTTTTTTTAATGGAATGTGTTAAATAGAACTTTTAGGTAGGGCTTTAGGGAAAGCTTTTCCTAAACGGCATGGGTGTAATGCTCTTGTACTACCAAATCAGGCTTCAGGCTTCAGCTTTAAGTGAAGAAATTATTTCCATGCAGCAGCAGGCTACTGAAGGTATTAAAACAGCCCCATCGGCAGTGTGTCCAAAGCAAATGCTGGAGTCTGTAGCAGCTAAACTGTGACTGATGGTGGAGCTGGTGCCCAGGAGGGTATTCATATAGTTGGGGCAGCATCAGTAGCTGTGATTAGAGCCAAATGTTGAACACCAACTGTAATCAGTTGCCTAATTGATAAGACTAAAACCAACCCAGACTAATCTTTGTCTCACCTTTCCCCTTCTTTTCTTTTCTTAGGACTGGCCTTGATGCCAGTCCCCAGGGATTGAGCAGAAGCATTTGAATTTAGCTATGGGCAATTCTTCCAGATATCTTCTATTTGAAAATGTGATAGATATTTGAATGCACGGTTGTAGCTTTTCAGCGTCATAAGTTTGCAATTTCCCACTTTGTTTTTCCATGCTATCCCTTGGGAAGCATTCTTTTTTCTAAATGTTGAAACATCGGAGACATGATTGGCATATTCACAAGACCATTTATTTTTTTATTAATCCCATACTACTCAAGTTTAGATGGAGAAATGGCCATTAGCATAGAATGCAAAAAAAAAAAAAAGGCAAGAAGAGTCTGATGTCATATGCCACTATGCTTTTGTTTTTTCTGCTGCCAGGTTTGAGAATAAATTATGTCTAATCTACTGAACACACTGCATTTACACTGTTGTTTTTGTTCACCTTCAGTGAATGTTTCTCCTGTTCTGCCTATCTTTGCAAAAGGTGTACACAGAGGGTATATGGAGTCTTGCTATTCGTCTACTCTGCTCTCCATCTTGAACGCTTTGCTCATAGCTTGCACAAACACACACGCACACACACACAAAACCAGATAATACCACTTTCTTTTGAAGAACTGATTGTACATGGAACATCTTTTAAGGTTGGTCTTCCATTTGGATCTGAATATGCATCCTCTTCCACTGGCAGTTATAGTCATGAAAGCATTTACTATTTCTTGACTAAATCCCACCCTTTCTGCACCTTCTGTCATCTGCTTATTACTGTCTTCTTGCTAGAAGCTAATTCAACTGCACATGTGATTTCTCCAGAGCTCATCTCAAACAAAAATGTGTCAAGTTAACAAAGAATGACTCCTTAAACTGATTAAGCTAAAACACTCTGACTGAAATGGGTTAGGAGACAATCATCTGAGTAGCTTCACTAGAAGAGGCAGCAATTGCTATCTTGGAGGGTGACAAGCAGTGACTTTGTTTGCTGGTACAGCTGCAGTAGGAAAATGATGTATCCGATTCTCTGAAATATTTAAGCAGGTGAGAAGTCATTAGCAGAGGAGGAAGGATTAAGAATTTACTGGAGAAAGATAAACACTAATTCAATCCCTAAGAATGGAGTCGGAAAGCAAAGTGGTATTATGTCATCAGGAAGCAGGAGCTACAACTGATAAAAGTGTAGATGCTAATGAATGACAAGCCTCAAGACACTCAGTACAGCTGATTCTCAAAAATGGGAGTTGCAAAAGGAATATTTCATCTGATTTCTGTTCATATTCTTCCTAGTCCTTCTCCTTTAATGACAAGAAATGCTATACATTAATCAAATGAAGTACCCCTGTCTTAAAAAAATACTGATGAAATGCCTGGAAACAGATCACAACACAAAGTGACTGACTATGATTGACAAAAGTAAGACAAACGCATTTATGGAATGCGGTCTTGATTCTGGTACCTCAGAGAGGTTTATATACGTATCAGGCATTTAGCCCTGCTGAAACAAGTTTAATCTGGAGTCAGTTTTACTGAAAGCAGAATAAGAGTAAAGGGTTACATCTTAAGTAACCTGTTGTAAAGGGAGAAAAAACAGCAATGTAAATATGGTCATGCAGGCAGAGCAACTATTAATATGGGTAGGTTTACCTGCACAATACAATCTTTAGATGCTGTGTTTGAACAGCAATCAATTTTTAACTCTGCTGTGTTAAAATAACTGAATCCCTGAAGCAAGAAGGGAAGAAAAAGGGGACTGAGCTTGAAGGTTGTCCTAAGGCACTATACCTTTCAGGGCTCCTTCTGGGACAATGCTAATTATGCATCAGCTTTCACTCAAGGCTTTGCCTAAAGGAACAATGTAGCCATAAATAATTATTCATATCATTGACTCTAGCAAAGACTCATTCTTTTCTAAAGCAAGAATGTTAAATTCTGAATCAGGTCAGAATCCCATAAACATTAAGTAAGTTGAAAAGCCTTCCTTTGTAGGTTATGTAAAGCCTTTACAGGAAAAAATTAGGTTTATGGATTAGCTCGCTCTAAGCCTTATGCTAAAACATCTACATTTCCTTATTGGTAGGACAATTTATTCTGGAATCTTCTGCCACCTTAGTGAAAAGTACTATGTCGTTCCTGCACCCAAGCAGCAAGGATTCACGACAGGACAAGCCAAGATATAATAATCAGGCTTCTGCTAATGAGAAATAAGTAGAGTCTAGCAGAATGGAGACTTCAGCAGTTCAGCAGTCGCACACAAAAGAAGTCATCAGCAAAACAATGTCATGGTTAATGAAGTTTGTAGCATCATACTTCACATTTGCAATGGAAAAAACAGGTGGAATATATAGTCTGAGATGAGACGCTATGATGCAGAAGTTGCAAAACGCACCCTGGCATAAGAAAATCAATTCTGAGCAGATAAGTGTATTCTTCTCTTTACTGATGTATAGCTTCATAGATATTTGTTTATAGACATATTCAAATATTTGCAAACTAACCACAATGTCAAATGAATTTGAAATTTAAAATTAAGTACATAAATAGTTGAGATACAGCAGGGCCATGTGGAACCTAGTAGCACCTTTAAAAGTTCCAGTCTCGTAGA
The DNA here is from genome assembly GCA_013398815.1 of Ibidorhyncha struthersii. Taxonomy (NCBI): domain Eukaryota; kingdom Metazoa; phylum Chordata; class Aves; order Charadriiformes; family Charadriidae; genus Ibidorhyncha; species Ibidorhyncha struthersii. The sequence continues at coordinate 276,256 of VZSZ01007028.1, read as the reverse complement.
TTTTTGACCCCGCCAAAAATTTGTTTACATAACATGATTACTATCTTGAATGATGTAGATACATTTTTTTCACCTCATGTACTCTGAATAGAACACTGAAAATTATTTATCCTAAGTCATTACATTGTCAGTTTTTTCACTGTTGTAGTACTGAGCCCTAGTCCCTGTTTTAAACATGACAGTCTTACTGTTTGTTGCACTTGTAGAAATGCATCTTCATATAAGCGCCAAAACCAACTACTGACTTTAGGATAGGCAAAGACTACATTCATTAATATTATGAAACAATATGTCTGTTTCTGCATAAAATATCATTATCATTTTGTGTAGATGGAGTGAGATGAAGACTACTTTATTGTATCCATTTGCTGTAATAAGACAATTATTAGGGACAAAGTAGGCCTTCAGCAGCTTAGGAAAAATGAACTAGAAAAGGACAAAGTTAGTACATCAAAATCCTACCTCCTCAACCCTCATTAAATTTACCATCTTCTCTTCTCTGAAATAGATTACATTGTATGTGCACGAGTGTATGCTTACGGATCCTAAAAGTTCTAAGGGGGTTACCAGGTATCATAGGGGCAAATAAGTTATTTATTTTTTGGTCCTTGCTTTTCCCTCAGTACAGCCAAGCATAATGTGAGATTTTCCATGAGACCTGCTAAGGTGATTGTCATATTTACTCCCAAAACATTGTTAGAATGACAAACCATAAGTATGTCCAGGTACTGCTTGTTCCATTACTTATACATACTGCAAATGGAAACCTGGAAACAATACAAAGGAAAGTTTAACAGAGAACTATAATTTCAAGTCCACCTGCAATTTAAAAGAGAAATAAAAATGTTAAATTTCTACAGGAAGAAACTGCACATCTCGTACTGCTAACTCCTTACTTCTCGTAATACATTCAAATAAATGGGATACTTCTAGATAAATAGAAATTATTTTCTAGGGACTGAATTTTGAAGAAGCTATTTTAACAGCAGAACATGGTCCCAAAAATCCCTGACAAGTTACACGATGTTGCTCATATAAGTTACCCTTAACAGTTCCAGCATTGAAGTCCCCTTCCAAAGTTGCCATACAAGACTGGAAGAGAATGGGCAGAAAGCAGACAGCAAGTCCTACTTGAGAGGAGCTAAATTAACAGTTCAGGTAATAAAATAAAAAATTAACCATGTGTACATGAAATCTCTGATGAGTTGTCCCTGATGTGGTGTACAAAGAAAGAAATGCTTGTTCTTCTTGACTACCTTCCTTTATTGCCTGGTTGCCTCAGATCACACTGCAAGACACTAGCTACAGTCCTGTTCCCTTGGGAATTCATTCTGGAAACAGTGTGATGGCCATGGGCTAAAAACTGCTGTCAAGTTTACTTCTGAAAGCCCAGGACAACTTAATCAAAGTCCATACGTGGCAGACACGACTGAATAACCTGGCTACATCTAACATTATGTAAAGTAATTGCATTGCCTGGGGGGCAGGAATTGAACAGGAAACCAGTAACCTGTCAGAAACACTAGAGGAACAGGAAAAGTAACCATTCAAGCAATCTTCAGAATAAATGGTCAGAGTGGAAGATTTTCATGCTTTAATCTATATTCAAAGGCATCAGAAAGACTAAGAGAGCAGCAACAGTCAGAAATCTATGCGCAAGTACATAGACTACTCATTCAAATGAACTAGAAACCTACAAAATACTAATTTTATAAGAAGAAATGAAGAATATCAGTAAGGAAATAGATGAAATAAAATAAAAAACAGAGCATACATAATGTCATATTCACTATTTTTTTTTAAAGCATCCTGAGCAGCTATACAGCTTCTGACCAAAATCCAGATGTGAGGTTTAAATTTGCTCAGAAAAAGTAAGCTGTGTATCATTGGATCCTGTAGCTCCTGTGATGTATGTCAGTCCCCAGTTAAGGAAGTTAGGTTTGGTTTCTCCACTTTATAGCTGATGTAAGAAATGTGACAACCAGGAGTAGCTCCAAGTCCAGGCTCCAGATTTCACGTTCCTAACTGTTTTGTAGTTTTTTCCTACACACATAAATGACTTTATGATGATGGTTTAATCCCTAATTAAACTCAAAGTGAGATTTCTGCTCTCTTTCTATATATAACATTTCAGGAATATCCTGAAATCAATGTAATTACTTACAGAAGTAAATACTTATTTTGCAACACTAGGAAAAGAACAGAGGACTAGGGAGCAGAGAACTAAGATCTATTTATCTATGTATACTCAGAGGCTGTAAAAATTCTGACTTCCAAAACCTAACTTACACCCCTAAAAAAAGAAAAAAACTGACCTTCAGTGGACACTAGAGAGAGGAAACCACTCCAGGAAGAAATTTATGCCATCAGTTATAGGCAGGATTTATGAGCCCTCACTAAGCAGTTTAGTTCTAAAACATGTATCTAGAATTCTTTTGTAAACATAGTTTCTACTGTCCAGCCTATTACTTA
>VZSZ01007028.1:198910-273778 GCA_013398815.1 Ibidorhyncha struthersii | reverse complement strand
AGCTTAAAAAAAAAAAAAAAAAAAAAAGAAACCAACCCTACAGACTACATCACCTAGTGGTAAAGCATTGACTAGATAGAAAACAGAAAAACTTTAAAATGTAATACTAAAATGCAGATTAGCTTTCAGAAGAGTAACATAACATAAAATAAAGAAGATAACATTAACAAATATGTAATCCAGGCAACACACAGAAGTTTTAAATACAGAGAAAAATTAAAATGGCTTTAATGATTGCCTAAGAGATTGTCTGCAATGTGTGAAGTAGCAGTGTGCAGAGATCCCTGAGCTAGCACCAAACAGGCTTATTGGCGACTAGAAGCAGAAAAACTATACCACATTCTTCCTACCCAAGCTAATTAGCTCTGATAAGTGGCAAGAACATTTAGTTTAGGTAGAGCAACTCGTTATGTTCCCCACGCAGCACTGCACACTGTAGATATATAGGTTTATTTGGGTAAGCCTAGGGTGTGCATAGGAATATTTAAAACAGTATTGCATTTTATAGTGACAACATTCTCTCAAGGTTTTGCCTCTAGTGGCTGAACCTCAGCTGTATTATATTCATTCTCTGAAACACCTTGTATTGCTGAGGGTTGCTTTATATATATATATATATGAAATTTCACATGATTATTAAAGTAGCCTCTTTAAAAAAATGAAGATATTAACATTATCCAATGAACAAAGAGATTCTTTTCTTTTTAGTGGCATCCACTTGGAATATTTACCAGGAATTTGGTAATATCAAATAGTAACGTCTACACAGGGGAAAAAAATGCAGGAGAATTTTATTACAACATTACAAATGTACATGTTTTGTTACAATTTCATGAAACAATACAGCTGTACAATAATGTTTTTTTTTGTCAGGTACAATTGAGAGAAATGTAGTATTAGTTTAAATGTATACCTGCATACAGAGTAATCTGTTTCTAATGATTCTCCAATACTGCCAAAGTGAATTACTACTATTTACAAGAAATTAAGCTATCATTTGATTTATTTCAATAAATGATTTTTTCTAATTATTGTGAACAAGAAAAAAAAAGAACAAATTAAAGCATATTAGTTCCTCTCTTTTGTTTTGTCAAGAACAACATAACAGTAAGAAAACACTAGTTATGTCATACCTTGTTTCGAAATAGGTAATGGTAAACAAACTTTCAGTCCAAAATTTAACAAGGATTTATCCTTACATCACAGTAGATTTCTCATACAGGAAGTCATGAGCTATTTTCTTATACTAATTATATCATTAAATCTCTTTTCTATGCAAAATATTTTTTCTGCTGCTTTAAGGTTCTAGAAGAGAAAGCAAGAGTCCTTTTGGCTCTATTCTATATCTAATGTTGTTATTTATATGATACTGCTGTTCTTACTTCACAGGCAAACACTAAATTTGGCCACTGGGTGTTTTGCTGCTCTCTGTTAGTTATTAGTGCCAAATGATACTACTCTGTATTCCATGCATATTGACAATTTCCTGGTATTTTTTTAAACTAGAGTACATATGTTATTCTTTACAAATAATAGGTATTTTATCAAGCTTATTAATTACACAAATCCGTTGGAAACATCCCATGACAACCAGAATGGAAGGTCTTCATTTTTGTGACTGCCATACACATAACTGGTCTAGATTTTTCTGAGAAAGACTGTAAAATTTATTTCACAATTGCATTTTTCACTTGGTTTCACAGGCCAATGAGCCTCCTGGAATTATGTCTCTCCTCCTCTATGAATAATTACACTGTAAATTAATTTCAGCTTCAATTTCAATGCCTTGTGTTGCTAAAAGTTTTGCAAAAATCATCTGCAGTCTGAATAGCAGAGATCCAAACTAGTGTTGCATCTTAGGAAAGCAAGGATTGACTCAGGAACTCTACCTTCTCTACTGCAACAACTGGCAGCCCAACCAGCATGACCATATTAACCAGTCCAGCCCAGCTGGTGTGTCAGGACTACCCAAAATGATGCCATGTCTTGCTGCCTTGAATTGCCACATGGAACATGGAAAGATCTGGGAATATTGTGAAAGGTAGGGAGTTGACTAGGAGACCAAAAGTACAAATGTTTAAGAAAAAAGTATTATTTTTTTTTTGTATCCAAATGATTATTATTTATTATTACTATGTATGAGCTCTCATAATGCTAAGTACTAGAGAGGGCACGGCAGGGGCACGGAATAGGCACAGTTCTCTGTTCTTACAAATTTCATCTGTTAATATATACAAATTAAGATCCGGTGACTCCACAGGAACAAATTAAAAGCTAGTGCTAACATATTATGAAAACTTTTTTGTGATTTTCTTTTCTTTTATGTTTTTTCTTATTATACACAGTGGTAGTAGTATTTTGCTCACACAAGTTAGCATTGCTGGCCCACACAAAAGCTGTTGGCAGCAAAAAAACAATACTGTCCACACAATGGAAGGATGAAATGCATTAAATATCTGTATTAGGTTGGAGTAAAGCATAAAACTTGTACAATGAAAATTGCCAGGGAAGAAAACCTTATTTATTTAGTATTGAAAAAAAAAAAAAAAGAAACAAGATTTAATGAGAAATCCAGTGAGAACTCAGTGCAGTGAAGTTTACTTGCATTCCAACAAAGGTGTCAAGAAAGAGATTCAATCTTAACAGTGGCAAGATAGAAAAAAATAGAGATGTGAGGAAGAATTTGATAGTGTCAAAGGAGGTTTAAAAGAAAAAGAAAATTATTTTAGCTGCTTTTGTAATTTATATGGTTTATATTGAAGTATTTACTTTATTTCTTCAAAACTTCAAACTTTCTTGTTGAGGTAGTTTCACTTCCCGCACCAAGAGCTAACAATAGGTAAGTGTTACAGAAGAAGGAATTAGAAATCAGATGTCTTCCTCCCTCAACAGCACCTGAACAACCCTTTCTATGATGCTGTCTAGATCAACAAACATTCAACATTCTGATGCTTCTGAAACGGAAATGACTAAGAAAAGTCACTCTGGAATACCCCATTGTATGGTGGTTGAAGCGTTTCCCTCTTGCGAGGCACGTGTGGGTTCACGTTCCCTTAGCAGAGGAAACAGATGGATTGCCTGCCATACTCTAGAAAGATAATCCAGTGCTCTTCTGTTCTCCTCTTATCTGAATCGACCTCACAAATAAAGTGTTAAAAGCCTGAGAATATCTGTCTTTAAACCTCATATTGGCCTAAAGGCTACAACAATGTTCATATTATAAATGCGTGTAATGCAACAAAGGGACTTTGCCCTTTGGTGGCAAAGCTGTAAATAAAATACAAATCAAAAACTATTTCTCCCGTTTTAGACAACAACTCCTAAAACCCAGGTTTGCTCAGGCAAACACACACCATTGGCATAATACCTCTGGAATCTGCATATGCACTAACATTAACACAATGAAATTACCATTTATAGGATTCATTAGACTTAAGATTTATTTCATATACTTTCAAACAATATAGTCTTAGCATAGACTAAAACTTCACTCTGTACAACATTGCTTTTTCTTCTACTCTGATATAATTCATTTCAATTAATTCCATATATGCTACTTTGACCCTGTCTGTAGAAGAAATACATGGAATGTACTTCCAAGAAATGAAGCTGAGTGGACACAGCAACAACAAGTATAATCTATGGTCACAGGTAGATTTCTTCTTTGACACTCCTCTTTAAAACCTGCTGAATACCACCTGTGCAGTCCCATACATGCTTCCCACAGCCCCACCAAAAACTTTCTCATAGGAATAAACTGTCTAGCCAGAATGGTAATGGGAAGGTTACCATCTAGCCATCTAACAAGCTTCTTCTGAAACATTGAAAACAAAGATACTAAAAAATGTGCTTTTAAAGTTAAAATAAAATAATCTAACTCAACATATTCATAAAGCCTGTACTACTATATTTTATATTATGAAACCCTGTGAGCTTAATGATTTGCATTACAGTAACGTACACCATAGATGGACACATTCCTGATATGAATAATAACATTTCACTTTCATTAGGAATTTGTTACAAGATTGAATTGCCCTTACTGATAAAAAATACAAAATAAAATAAAATAAAATAACATAAAATAAAATATTAAACAAAATTGGGATGCTTGAAGTATTTGAAGCAGTCTCACTTCAAAGTCTCTGTGCTTGGTTCTTGTTATGCCTTTTCTGTTTTATTAAAGAGTCTCTTAGTACTTCCTATTTTCTCCCCATGAAGGTACTTAAACACTGTAATCAAGTCACTTGCAATCTTCTTTTTGATAAGCTAAACAGAGTCCTTTAAATCTTTTTCCGTGAGAAATAGTCTCTGGCTCTTAAGTAGCCTTTTTCAGCCCTTTTATGGAGCAGATCATCCTGAATGCCATTAGAGGGCACATGCAGGACAACCAGGTGATCAGGCACAGTCAGCATGGGTTCATGAAAGGCAGGTCCTGCTTGACAAACCTGATCTCCTTCTATGACAAAATGACCCACTTAGTGGTTGAGGGAGAGGCTGTGGATGTTGTCTACCTAGACTTTAGTAGAGCCTTTGACACCATTCCCCACACTGTTCTGGAGAAACTGGTTGCTCGTCGCTTGGATGGGTGTATACTTCACTGGATGAAAATCTGGCTGGATAGCCAGGCCCAAAGAGTGGTAGTGAATGGAGTTAAATCCAGTTGGTGGCTGCTCACAAGTGATGTTCCCCAGGGCTCAGTACTGGGGCCTGTTCTGTTTCATATCTTTATCAATTTTCTGGATTGCACCCTCAGTAAGTTTGCAGACGACACCAAGCTGGGGGTGAGTGTCGACCTGCTTCAGGGTAGGAAGGCTCTACAGAGGGACCTGGACAGGCTGGATTGATGGGCCGAGGCCAATGGGCTGAGGTTCAACAAGGCCAAGTGCCAAGTCCTGCACTTGGGTCACAACAACTACATGCAGCGCTACAGGCTTGGGGAAGAATGGCTGGAAAGCTGCCCAGCAGAAAAAGACCTGGGGGTGTTGGTTGACAGCCGGCTGAACATGAGCCAGCAGTGTGGCCAGGTGGCCAAGAAGTCCAACAGCATCCTGGCTTGTATCAGGAACAGTGTGGCCAACAGGGTTAGAAAAGTGATTGTCCCCCTGCACTCAGCACTGGTGAGGCCGCACCTTGAGTAATGTGTTCAGTTTTGGGCCCCTCACTACAAGAAAGACATTGAGGTGCTGGAGCGTGTCCAGAGAAGGGCAATGAAGCTGGTGAGGGGTCTAGAGCACAAGTCTTATGAGAAGGGGCTGAGGGAACTGGGGTGGTTTGGTCCAGAGAAAAGCAGCCTGAGGGAAGACTTTATCGCTCTCTACAACTACCTGAGAGGAGGTTCTTCTCCCAGGTAACAGATGATAAGGCAAGAGAAAATGGCCTCAAGTTGTGCCAGGTGAGGTTTAGATTGGACATTAGGAAAAATTTCTTTGCATCAAGGGTTATCAAACATTGGAACAGGCTGCCCTGTGGTTGAGTCACCATCCCTGGAGGTATTTGAAAGACAGGTACACGTGATGCTTAGGGACATGGTTTATTGATGGTTTTGGCAGTGCTGGGTTAATAGTTGGACATAATGATCTTAAAGTTCCTTTCCAACTTAGATGATTCTATTGTTCTGTGATTCTGTGCATTCTTGAGTCTTATAAATTTTTTCCTTCTATCAGTGTCCTAAAAAATATTTAGATTGAAAATACCAATTAAAACAATTGTTATTGTATTTCACAATAATAAAATACTAAAATGACTAGTATTAAGAAAAAAGAAAAATAATATTTAAAAAAATGCAATAGCTTCCAAGTATATCAAATTGGAACATATATCTGACAAGTCACATGGCTACTAATATACTAATTATTGGAATATACTAATTATTTGCAATATGTATGTTTAAAACAAGGACTTCCTACCTGGAATTTATTCTGCTTATTGTGAAGCTAAATTTAGACCTACCGTTGTTAAGAAAAGAGATCAGTACCAGCATTATATGCTCTGTGGTTGTTTAAGGAGAAAATAATTGGGGGTGGGAAGGCATAAAAAGAGAAATTTTATTTATATACAAATACAGCAAATTGAAGACTCATTAAAAAAAGACAGAATACATTAAATTATAGAAAAGCCTTCCTAAAAGCCAGTCAAATTGCCATACATGTTGGTGCTGCTCTGCAGGCTTTGGGGCCGTTAGTCTGTTAATTTAAAAGGTTTAAACCTATTTATTGCTAATGAACGTGCTGTGCTGACAGCTCAGGATGGGTACAGCAAAAGAACGTTAAGTATGGCTGCAGTGAAGCAGATCAAAGAGTGCAGGTTCTTTCTTATAGTGAAGTTACTTAAACAGTAAAATGACACTTGCATTTTATCTTCAAATACTTTCCAGTTACTGACGTGCCCGTGCTTGAAGAAAGAGTTAAAAGAAATAAACAAAGAAATAATAAGCTAATTAATATTAACTAAGGAAGTTATCAGTTTTGTAAGGGTATGTTATGTCCAGTGATAGGACAAGGGGTAATGGTTTTAAACTGAAAGAGGGTGGATTTAGATTAGATGTTAGAAAGAAATTCATTACTATAAGTGTGGTGAGACACTGGAACAGGTTGTCTAGAGCAGTTGTGTTCAAGGCCAGGCTGGATGGGGCTTTGAGCAACCTGGTCTAGTGGGAGGTATCCCTGCCCATGGCAGGGGGGTTGGAACTAGATGATCTTTAAGGTCCCTTCAAACCCAAACTATTTGATGATTCTATGTGATTCTATGAATAAGTAGCTACTGACGTGCAACAGATAGGCAGGCAGCCATTGTGTGCAACAAAGTACAGCACTATTATTTTCAAATGCTCCAGTTAGAATTACTGGAAAAGAAAATAATGAATTGAGGAGAAAGAAGTCCACAAGGTAGCAAAGATGTAACAAAAAGCTTTTTAAAACTCCAGGAACTACCGACATTTCTATAATAAAGTTCACATGATGTATCAATGAAGGAAAACAATCAAACAGAAGAAATGGCTAGAAGTCTGTCCTGGGTAATATCACAAATGGAGAGGAATGAGAATGAAAAATTCAAGAGACAGAATATGCAAGATGCTTAAGAGTGCAGAACATGAGAATTTTCTAATTACCCAGGCAATAAATGTTCATTAATAACTGCAAAATTAATACATTCAAATGTAAATGGAAATAGATTCCCTTGAACTACTCAGATTTCATGAAGCAAAGTAATTATGGTCTTCTCTGAGATAAAAATTTTTCATCAGACCTTAAAAGAGATCAGGTTAAACCTTCACTAAAACATTTCATCTCAGATTACTAAAGAATGGATTAGATAAGAAGAAATTTGGCAAAAGTAATAGATTTTATATATATGCATGTATACGTATGTGTATATATATACGCAAACACACATACATATATATACACACGTGGCATACATTAGATACTAAGAGTTTGTTTATGCAAAAGCCCATTTTAACTGCTCTTGAAATAAATATATTTAACCTAATACAAAAGACTGCCTGCATCTCATTTCTGCTTGTTGCAGTATAATTATATTTTTAAAGTATGACACAAATTCGTTACAAGTCAATGTTGACCTATCATACAGCTGGCTCAAAAACTAGTCTCTGTGCAGGTAAAACCCTGAGAAGACATCTCAGCATGATCATAGTATAGACTGGGACTTGTCCAGAAAACACAGATACACTTCTGACTAAACAAAGGACTGCTTTTGGCCTTCACTAAAAGATGAAGAAAGAACTACCAAATATGCCTATTCAGACCTGTGAATAAAAGTCCAAAAGGAGAAAATAAAAAGCTAAAGCTTGATGTAGAAATGTACCTTATTTGCAAAGGAAGCAGAAGATAGTTATACTAAAGGGTGCATAACTAAAAAATAGGGAAGATGCTGTGCTATTTAGGGGGGGGAAAGTGGGAAAGGTCATAATGAAATGTTTGTATCCCATCATAACTTTTTTTAACCATTTACCTTTTGGTATCTGTAGTGTTATTTCTGGAAAAACGTAGGTTTTCTTTACCAGCTTAGCTCTACTTTGCCATGGCCCAGTCTCACCAGAGAGGATGAATGATGCTGTCTGTGTACTCTTTAGTCTGGTTGGAATTTGGGCCAGGCTTTCCCAATGATTATAAAAACTACTGACTTTTTTGATGTTTGGTGTTGCTTCCTCCTTCAGCAGCCTTGTCTAGCAAGTCAGTCCTGCTCAGTGAGTTGCAAACTAGAGAAATGTATTGTCATGACCATTTGCTAACTGTTCACAGTTCCCCAATTTGCTAGAGTTTTATATTGCTCCCCAAAGGTACTCAGCTGTCTCCACCGTTAAGCCCAAGTATTTAACTTGGACACACTGAGTGACTTGGCTGCTGTCAGATATTCATTTAATGGGTGTTCTGGCAGCAGACTGGGCAGGATTCAACCTACCGCCTGCTGAACTTCAGAAAACAAATACACTGTATTTTATCTAACAGAGCATACACCTCCCCTGTAAAATTATAAGGGCTGTGCTCAGTAGAAATTTTTCTTTTGGGGGAGAAGTGAGAGGTCTACCAGCTTCCTTAAACTAATTTCCTGCAAGCTACAGCACCTACAGCCCTCTTCAGAGAATAAAGGAACACTTTAGTTTTCATTACTCATTGCTGTGGCCACTGACTTTACCCATGAAGTATAACTTTTTAGCAAAAATATAGAGTTTGTCCTTAGCTCTCCTACCTAAGAGCTAAGAACTATGCTACCATATTGCACAGTAGGGAGTAAGAAGTGTAATGCAAATTATCAGAGTATACAGGCAATTTTGCAGGAAATATCAATCAAATACGAAAGTAATTTTCAAAGCGATTATCTGGCGAATAGGTTAGTGCTTTTTCATTGTTCATGAAAAATTTACAAGAGTGATGTACTTCCCGGGCTACAGGTAAGACAACATATTTTTGGAAAACGATACCTAAGGATTTTAAAACTATTTCTTCATAAACCTCAGGAACTATCAGAGGCTATATATGAGTGGCATCAAGCTGCAGGAGTATGTCACTCTCTGTGTTGCTAACAAAAAGTGCTAATAAATGCTGGACTCACAATTTCCACTAAGAACATAGCAAATCAAAGGTACAATCTATCTGTGATTTCCAAATGACCAAATTCATATTATTGATAAGAAAACAGAAAATTCACTTGATAGATATGTCATGTGGAGGTAGGAGGAATAACCCTTGGTTTATGCTGATGAATATACAGGGTGCTAGCCCTTGCTATTTTATTCTGCTTCGCCTGAACACGTTACCTTCGGATATAACTAGGATAAAATTGCCAATTACGTATTCATATGTCATCTTGATTACTAGAGCTGACACGTTTAAATTCTCAGGGTGTGAGTCATTACTATTATAACACATTAGACGAACTGTGGCTGTTCATAGTATGTGTACCTTAAACTCAGAATAAACATACGATAAAATGCATTTGCTTAAGTATCCTTCATTAATGCTTTTTACATCTAGGTTAAAAGTCAGGGCATTTATAATAGACTAAGAATGTGCACACAGTCAGCTCATGTAGCTCTCTTTTATACTGCAATAGCCCAACCGTGTCTGAACTCTTTTCAGTCCTTCTTAGCTGTGGGGAAGACAGAGCAATGAGCCTGCCAGAAGAGAGGGAACATGTCTGCCATGGAACCATTTAGACTTTGAAATCAAATTGAGCTTGCAGACAAGGTTACAGCTAACTGATCAGAGAAAGGAAGCGAGGGCATACACAATGAAATGCTATACTAAGGAAATGGGAACCAGCAAAAGTTGTGACATTTTCTAGTAATAACCACATCTCGGGTTATGCAAAAAACATTATCTTCTAATTATACACAAAGTAAGTGTGCTGCGTGCAAAAAGAATACAGTGTCTTTGAAGAATTAAGCTCTGAAAATGAAAGTAGTTGGTTGCTCCCTGTAAGGGTTGTTTAACAGCCACAAGAAAGTGAAAGTAGTCAGCACGAGTTACGGTGTTTGGTCTACACAGTCTTAGATGACTGAAAAAGGGCATTAAACAAGGTCCATGCATAAAGAATGTATTTGGTGGTCTAAAAGTTCTGGGCCCAGTGTACAAGTACATATCATATTAGGTCCAGTCTCAGGAGGGTGTTTGTAGGTTATGCAAAGTATTCATTTCAGAATGATCTACAAGGGTTATGCCAACTAGGTCATAGCCAGCTGGCAGATCTGCTAGAGCAAACACTTTATATTTTACTCATGAGTAATTTCTTTATTAGTTGAGACATAATGAAGAAAATTAAAGGAGTCACAGAAACATTCCAAGCTATTATGTTGCATCTGCAAACAGCATACTTCCAAAATCCATTTCTGACTTCATGCTTTTTGTATGCTTTATGAGACAAACCTATCACATATTAGTAACAGCTTTTTTTCATTCATCAGTAATTTATCTGATCCCTTCTGAGTTTAAATACATTACACCGGCAGTGTATATGCCTTATCAAACCACAAAGATTTTCCCGTCTTTCAGTATGTGAACGCCTTAGGATCCTCTTCTGGAATAAGTCTTATTTCCTATATGTCTTTTATCTCTTGGAGAAATTATATCTGCCATCTCATTTCTGAATTTTCTTGCTGGAGACTGAGAGTAAAAAATTAAATGTAAACTTTGATAGCAAGGCTTCAGTCTTCTATCAGTAAATAAGTCAGATCATCTTTTAGATGTCCTAGTTTTAAGCCTCTTTTCTGAATTCTTTAAAATTGTCATGGTACAATGGCTCCCAAATCTATTGCCCTTTGGACCTTCCAGAGTTTTGCTTAGAGGTTACAATACAGTGCAATGATATGCAAAGTGTTGCCAGTAAATGGGTCACAGAGGGGAATAAGACAGAGCCTAGAAAAAATTATGCACACAAATAAAAGTAAGAATGCAGTCTTTTGGGTTGCAAGTATATGGGAAGTAACTTGAACCTTTTATCACCCAGAGGCACTTCCTTCTTGCAGTGTTTTCTAACCCCAATCAGAGAAAATCAATACGATCCTCATTTTCTAAATAGTCAACCATCTCACACACACCACCTCAGTCCCAATGTGCTTAAGCAATACCATTCTTTTGGTAGATTAATTAAAAAAACCAAACAAACAAACAAAACAACAGGCAATTTTGCTTCACATGTATTCTGTATTAAACAAGAGATCTGTAAAATATCTGTACAAGAAATGGAAAAATTGGAAGGTAAAGTATTAGGTGTTTGTGGTTTCAACTAATACTTACGAAAGAAATAAAAAAGTCACATAAGAAAAGGTTACTTTTAGTAAAGTAACACATTCACTAAGTACTTCATGAAGAAAAACACTTTAAACTAGCTCCTCTTATAATGCAAACATAACTGTTTTATCATCTGTTTTCAGGAAATAATGGTGACTATCTTACCATTTCTGCTGAGGCAAAGCAGGAAAAAGATCAGAAGAGAAAAAAAGTAGTATAAACAAGCAAATTTAAAAGCTATTTGTTTGGATTTTGAAAGAAGTCAGTTAATAATCCCAACACTCAGTCATCCTGATTTACTGTATTAGATATGCAGAACGAGCATGGTAAAATAGCATGCATTTAGAAGTCTGATACAATATTAAGAAATAACACATCCAGAAGAAGCACTCATAAATGGCATAAACTATTAATTTCATAATATTTTTAAAACCTGATATATGCTGGTACGTTCTAAACGTATCATTACTTTCTAACTACTTCAATTATTTAAGAATAATATAGAATTATATTAAGTCTTACAAGCCACATTTTTAAAGGTGCTAAAAGCTGAAAATAACTGGTTGAACTAAAGCAAGATAGGTGTTACGTGATAGAGATTTTTTTTTTACTGTCTTCCTAGATGCTCAGCCATTTATACAGGCCACTCTATGCATTTAGAGAACTGACATTTTAAATATTGGAACATTATCCCCCCTCTTGAGTATTGCAATATCCCAAATACTTGCTGGGCATATTTATAGAATGGGGTGTGGGATGGGCATTTCATGATGACAACAAAAATGCAAGACAGAGCTGTTCAGCTAAAAACAAAAAATGAAAACAACAACAACCAAGAACAAGTAAATCAAAGAAAACTTTGATGTACCACCACAGGGTACATTAGGATCCTCATGTACTACTCTACAGCCCAAATGCTGCTTGCCAGGCATAGCTGAGTGGCCCCCAGAAGGAATCCAGTACACAAGGACTAAGACATGAGAGATTCAGGCTTTCTCTCTTCACCTGATCCATTCACACCCACTGCATAGCTAATTTTCTGGTCCACCTATTTGATAGCTGTCTTCCAAAAATTATTTAAGAGCCATAGTTGATGTTTCCTCACCATTTGTTGCTTCTTGTGTGTAACTTTGGTTAAAAAAAAAAAGAAAAAAAAAAAAAGAATATCTGGATAACACCCTTTGTGGAAATGGAAATTGAGGCTGTAACTATTTTATGGTATTCACTTTTAAAGTGAGCAAAGGTATTTACTCATAACATGATCAAAGAGACAGTGACAAAAGTCAGTAACAACAAGTAGCTGCAAGGAATAGTGATACTGAATAAAGAGAAAAGAAATATGGCTTGAACATCCCTCAGTGGTTTATTGTGAAAATGGCTACAGTTAAGAATAAAAGTTTACCTATTCAGTCCATGTACTGTGGTTTAGTTCCAGGAATAAGACTGAAGATTTTGTAGATAATCCTTTGACAATGAAAATAAAGAATAAACCATGTAGCATGACTTTTAGAAACTTCACTCATTTTTTAAGTTCACCTTACTGCATTTCTTTGTATTCAGTTCTTTCTTCAATCTGTTTACATTAAAATATTCCCACTGAGAGATTGTCATACTAAACTGCTCTCTTCTGTACAACATTTCTGTCATTTTCTTTGACTTAAATACACTTTGAGGTAATTTTTAGGGACAAAGCATAGCAATTATTCTATATGGATGGTTTTACACATCATCACATTATACATCTGATTTGATCCAACTCTCAAGGACACACCCTACTCATCGATTGCAACTCAGCCTATTGCACCTATTCCCTGAAGGCAGCACAAGGCCTATTGTTTAGGTACAGGGAGTCCTGATGATAAAAGCATCTCAAATCAGCAGGACCATAAATATACCAGTCCTTTTGAATCACATACATTATGCCTGGAAGCAAGATTTTTTGGAGGGGAAGCCATCCAAAATTTGAGTAATTTGGAACTTGGGTTGACTTAACGGAACTTACTTATACTGTTAATTCCACTGTGACGATAACAAAAGCTTTAGTCACTCAGTACTGTCAGTGAGGATGAAACTTCAGCATGCTTAACATTTCTGTCTCAGTGAAATAAGCAGATGCAAAACATATCTGGCATTTTGCATGATTCAGCTGCGTAACTATAATACAGAAAATGGACAGTCAATGGAATAATTGAAAAAAAGAATTGTCTCTGTCTAAGTTTAAGTTATAAATTAGCAGAACAAAATTATTCCTTTTTGTGTAGGAATGTTTCTACTAACTCACCATAACTGAACAGATCAGATTCTCTAATTTGGTATCAATTCTGCCATCAAATGCATTGCAAGAATTTTAAAGCAAGTTTTATTATTTGTTATTCAATTACAAACTGGTGCATTCTCGGTATGCTTCTCATCTAAACCTTTATTAGTTTATAAAAATAAATTAGTGTCATGTAGGTTTGTCAGTGTGAGTGCATGTTTTGCTCGGATAGGTTTCATTCCATATATAAATTCCTCAATCCAGAAAAACAGCACCACCATTTGCAACGCTACTAATTGTCAGCTTGGGAAGGGTGGGTAGGTTCCCTTCCTATCTGTTTAAAGGGCATAAACCAGCACCTGTTTACATGTTTTACTACTGTATTCACCAGCATCATTTGTGACGCTCTCGATGGGGTCGAGAGAGAAAAAATTAGTTTGCTGGTAACTTGTGCTCCCTCTGCTGGCTGAATATTGCATGAATAGCAAGCGAAAGCACAACCATTGGGGCAGTATTACAAACGCAGAATTATTATTTGAAATTTCTTAGCCACACTAAAAATACCTCATAAAAGATAATTTGATTCTAATTTATTTGTAAGAGGATGAAACGTATATATTTGGATTGGGTTTTCATTTGCCCTACTGCATATTTACTAAATCAGACAATGTATCCATGATTTCCAGCTATGATGGCTTGTAAACATTACCAGTGATTAATCGGATAGTCATTTGAGTCTGCACAAAGTAATTTCTCTCCATTAAATTAAATATGTCACACCCTGTCAATTAAAAACCCATTTAACACCAACGCAGCAATAATAAGCATTTTGGAAAGAGGCACCAGAAATTATATTTGTGAGTAAAATTCCCTATAAATAGTGTAGGAATTTGGCTTAGCATCACAAGTAAATTTATTCTTCACTATAAGTTTGCCTACAGCAAAAACTATAAAAGGCAAATTTTCCTTTTATTATAACATTTCTGTAATGGATTTCTAACACATCAGCACCAGATAGCTGTAAGCATTGGTTCATTTTCACAGTTCTATAATAATTATTTCTTATTGTTTGTCTCTTTGGGTACCAGGAGCAACATCCAGATTAAAAAAGCCCTAAACCCAAAGAAAATAAGTTCATCCATATTCCTTCAGATGATGATAATATCACAATCATAAATGAAATATGCTATATCTTTAATGTTTTTTGTTGTTTTTTTTTTTCTATTTGGATAACAACTAATACATTCAGCTAATAGTATCACAAAATGTAAGCATATGTAATTGATTATATGCCATTCTGAGAATTTTATCTAGAATCATAAGCAAGAAGCACTGATGTAAAGACTTACATGCTGGAGATATTGTTTCAAGGATGACAAACCAAAGTACTGCAAAAAGCTATTATATTCAGGAGAAATTTTTGTCTTCATTTCAGTTGTGAACAATTTTGTCAGGAATTCTGAGGAGCAAATGATGAGCATTTATTTAATTTCAAATTTGTGCTAATTTGTTTTGTAAATATCTAAACATTTCTAGAACAGAATTGCAAATTTGTCTGGTTCACACACTACCTATGACTATCACATTAGGGGGACAATTCCTTTATTTTCACAAATGTGCACGGATTTATGAGCCTTGTGAGTCAGTCGAGCTACTCAGCAAGTGTCCTTTTTTTTCTGGAGCCAAGTAAGGAAAACTGAACCCAATTTGAATGAAAAGATACAAATAACTTTCAAAACTTTCTGACCTATGCAAAAAATACCTGAAGGAAGACCAATGAGATCACCATGCCTGGATAGAAAATCAAAGCTAATACAAGTGGTATAGCAATGACACCGCTGAGATCCAAGCATATTCCACACTATTCACTCCTCAGGAGCCTGCGGAAGACCCACTGCACTGCCCTAGGACAGAGGCGCTGCCTCAGTGCTAGTAGGTGTCATGTTGATTTGTGTTTGTCAGAAAGCAGGAAGACACATAGCGAAAAGCAGCAGCACACAGAGATGTTTTGCAGGAATACAGAGGAAAACTACATTAAAAAAAAAAAAACACCCAAAAAAACAAAACACACAAAAAAATCCCCCAAACACCCTGAAGAAATAAGTGGGAGTTAATTGGCAGAATAAAGTAAAATTGCCTATCTGATCTGTCTCATGACCCACATGACTGAAGACTGTTTCTTTTGTGTCACTGAGCCAAATGGCACAGCCTCGACAACTCCAAAGGCATTGTTTTTTGACTAAAAGGATGATAACATTAATTTGTCTTTGCAGAAGAAACATTAATTCATCATGTTTTAAAGAACGTTCCCTCCAATTCTAGCAAGTTTTTCAATATGAGGCAATGATGAGACTCTAGGAAACTGTGCCAAAAATCCTGTTCAGATTAGATAATGTCATATTGAATGCTGAGTCTTCTTGCTAGGCTTCACTGCATATAAATTCCTGAAAAGGCCATTTGGGTGCAATCCTTTAAAGTGCCTGTGGAATGGGCAACTCCTGCAGGGAAGGACATCATTTTGAAATCGGCAGCTAAATCTGAATTTAGCTCTAAGGATTTAAGAACTTTATTTCATCTAGATTAGAGTCCTGTTCTTTGGTGTCAGAAGGTATTTGTGACTGTTAAAAGCAAGAATGTGAAATAAGGGGCCAGATTATCCACAGCTTTATCCTGCTAGGCAGAGGATAGTCAGACATATGCCTTCTTCTTTCTCACAGATGCTGCAATATTTCTAGATTAGGAGGAGGGGATATATTGGACCCTAACAGTGAAAGAATTGGCTTGAGGCACTCTGACACAATAGGGAGTTTATCTTTCACAACAGAGAGTGATTTTGTCTCTGATGCTAGAAAGTTTATGTTTATGTTCAACTGGGATTATATGTACTAATTCCAATGTTATCGTTTCATATTGTAATTGTTATGTACTATTAATCCCCTTTGCTTCTGAAAGAAATACAAGCATTTTACAAAAGGATCTGTCTCGTTGTGTATAATTTTTGTACAGTATAAGATGAATTGCATTTAAATAACAAGAGAATTTTAATAATGAATTTGTATTTTTCCAAAGAAGACAAAGAATTGACTGAAAGGCTGGAGGTTAAAAATAGACCAGTCAATGACAAAAACTCTGACAATCTCGAAACTGAGAATAAACTCTTGTTATATTCTGTTTTGTCTCAGAAAAACATTATTTGTAATATTAAATTGTTCAAACATTGTCATCTGTTAAAAAAACCCAGTCCTAAGTATTTTTAAACAGATTTAAAATATTTTTTAAAATATAACTAATTGTAATTAATTTGCTTTTAGAAATACTTTAGAAAACAGGAGTAGAACTCTATGTTCCTATACCAATTACGTAAATTATAACTGACTTTAAGAAACACATAATAAAGATTGTGAGGAATAATCAACACTATAAACATGTAAACAAGAGATATTGGATTCTTAATTTCTTGAAGCTATATACATAAATCCTGGATTTGATTTCTTAAGTAGCTATTTAAATTTACAAAAGCAGTGAAGAAATGATAGAACAATTGCAATTTTGAGATTACCTAATAAATTTCAGATAGGCATCTACTGAAACTTGAACCTACATACAGTTTAGGAGAATCTACTGTACAGAAATTGAGGTTTATTTTGAAAATAAAACTTACTATTACTATTATCACCTACTAATAATTCAACAAAAATCATGTTGTACAACATTGCACCTATGTTGTACACTATGTTACTCTTTTTATCTATGGACCCTTATTTGTCATATAATAAGGATGCCATTGAATAGCTTACTTTTTTTATTCCATGCCATCAAATAATTGTAAAGATGGGATTTTATCAATTAAGCTTTATCAGTATAATTTTGATAAAAATACTTTTTCCAGGTTAAACAGACATAGCAATCCAACAGCAATGGCAAGAAGGCTGCAAACACTGAGTTATACACTAAGCAGACATTTGCCTTATATGAAAAAGTGGCACAGTATACAAGCTGTAGAAATCACCTAAGGCACATCTTCTTTATCGTCTTTGTTCAAGTTTTTAAGTTCTTTATTTCTTAGTTAAATAGACACAGAGCCTAAAGATGCAGGTACCTTTCCTTCACATCACTGCCCAGAGAAGGAACACTGTTGATCTCTTTGCTCTTGTCCAAGACTTTTTTCTTCCTGGTAGCCCACAGTTAAACATATCATTAATCCTGGACAATGTTCTCAGTTTCCCTAATCTAATAAATAAATTATGACCTACCCATTCAGCCTTAATAAGTATTATGCCTACCATCTTTTGTTGTCACATCAGCTGTATTTATTGTGATGTAAATGAGACAAGAGCTCACAGAGCATTTTTAGTGAGCAAACCTCTGAAGATGCTAAATACTTCATTAATTAATCCCTAACTGATATATAGTGGTCGAACAGATACCCACTTGCGTAAAATGTACCCTCTATCCATATACCAAAATAAGTAAAGTATATACACTTACTATTGATCATGCAAAGACAATAAAAAGTCATCTTTTTTATTTTACTTTCTGTTTTGGTCTGAACAGAGCAGGTTTTAAACAAACAAACAAAACAAAGATATTTTTTTTGTTGTTTTATCTTGCCTTGCCATTAATATAATTTTGAAGTGTATCACGAAAGAAATCCAAATTAAGGATCTTTTCTGTTTGATTTTTGTTATTTTTTTTCCCCCTCAGTTATGATAGGAGTTAGCAATCTCCTTCAGCATCCACAGATTCAAATGATAAAGGCCAGGGATTAAGCACAGCCGATTAACAGTCTGTGTCCTCTTCAATCTAGCATTTCCACTGTAGATAAACCCATATTCAGACTGAAGTTATAATAAACAGACTGTCCTCAATATCATTTCCCTAGATGACCTCCTCAAAACTGACATTCAAGTATTCTTGTGGAAAATTACAGTTTATAGTAACTGGAAAAGCAGACAGGACAATATATACCCTCAAAAATGATTCTGAAGATCAAGCCAAATGTTTAGAAAGCAATTTGGATAAAATAATATTTTTACTATAAATATTTTGTTTCAGTTCTGAGTAATTTCTTATGATTATAGGTTTGCTATTATTTTCTTTATTGCTTTTGCGGTGTATCTTTAAAATAACTGCTTTATTATTTATACTTCTTATGACAAAAAAACACAAACACAACTCAATGTATTATAGTGGTTGCAATTCTTTCCTTTCCAAAGGCAAAGGAATACAGAGACTGAAATTTTCCAGCTATCATAGATTGTCTGAAATATAAGTGTTACTCTAAGCAAAGTGTCAGTACAAACTATTCGTCCAGTGAACAACAGCAAAAACATAAAAATCCACTTGGACAGAATTGCAGAAATATTCTGTTAGGTATGTGCTTTGATTTCTATCATAAATAATAAATAAAATGAAGGGAAAAAAAGTTCCTAAAAGCAAAGATACTTTTTGCCTTGTAAGAATATTTTAACATGGAAAATTCTGATGGATTCTGCTGCTATTTGACATTTGAAATCCAGAATCTTATGGGTCAAAAGAAAGGCTAGGATTAATACAGATACAAACCGTGTAACAGGGCATTTAATTTCTTTACCTAGACGCCTCATCTATTTTAAGGAACTATGGGATTTTACATTGTTTAATTTCAGTGTACTTCAGACAAAAGCAGCAACATTTCAGACTATTTTATTATAAATAACTAATCTTACCTACTCAGTTAAAGGGACTGTATTCTACTCTTATTTCCATTAGTTTATACTGGGAGAATTCCAGTGAAGCAATTCTGAAATCAGATGAATGCATGTGTGCATTTGTTGTTCAATTCTTTATTCAAAGTACATGATCAAAATTTGGTCTCCTTTGATCAGACCATGAAAGTGATAAGAAAGAGGTCATGTTATATAGTGCAACCCCCCCACCAACAATATAAAACAAAAAATCCCACCAGACCTGAGTTGCATTTTGATTAGTTATTCACTAAAATGGGTTTGAAGTAAGCACTGCAAGTGACCGCAGTTAATTCATTAGAGTTGTTCATCAATTCTTTTCATCAGTTTTAAAAAAAAAAAAGTATAAAATGATTCAGATTAAGTTTCATAGTCAGAACATTAACTAGGTTTGGATGATTCCATCCACCTTTTTTCTTTTTTTCCAGACACAAAACAGTTCCAATGCTCTTTTAAATAAATCTGCACTTGAGAAAGAATTGAAAATGTGAATTTAACTCAGTCACTCACTTTGAGATCTTGTTTCAAAACCTAATTTCATGGTCTGTCTCCATAACAATGTAGATTATTTTTGCCAACTAAAACTCATATAATGAAGCATAATGTCTTTAATCAGGTTGTATAGAGTACAATATAAGGCTATTTATGTTTAGTATGATTTGGAAACACAGTAACTTAGATGTGATTTGTAGGTCAGTTCTCCTTAACCATCTTTATGAGCAGAAGGTTGCATATTTTCCTCACTTAAAAAGCCACACTAAGTTACACTTAACCAGTGATAAGATATACAGCATAAAATTAAAACATTATGTACTCCATTTATTCATTTTTAAGTTTCTTGTTCCCCATTGGAACCTGTTAAAAATGTTTGTCATATTGTAAAGAAACAATCTTGCCTTCAGCTCGTCACTGACACCAAATCCTGTCTCTCATTATTCAGCCATATACTCTTTTATGCATGGGTTTAGACATAGAAGAGGATATGTAAGAGAAAATAGATTCCATTTGCATTCAATTTAGTGTAAAAAAGGTAATCTAAAACCAGGAGGAAGAGTAAAACACACTTTTAGCAGAATTAAGTCGACAAAAAGGTCTACAACAGAATTCAATTTATCAGTCCTTTCTATTTTTAATCTAACAGTAAATGCTGTTATTAAATGTAAGATGAGAAATTTTATAGGTTGTTAGTCATTCAGCACACGATATTTTGTTATTACCTATTTGATACCAAATATTTTTTCCTAGACATTTGTATTTATTTTTCCATGTCTAATTTCCTGTCTTCCCTAATAAATGGATGAAAATTCTTACTACTGGATTGGAGGAATATATGAATTCAACAACACTGGGCATTAAAATAAAACTGAGTTAGCAGAGCTGATACTCTTTCAGTGAGAACAAATAAAATCTTAACCTGAAATGCTTTCTCAGGGCAAACTTACCGTCGTGTGCAATTAAAAGCTGCAGGATAAAATCCAGAACATAAAGAAATTTGGGAAAGAATTATCTATGTTATTATCCAAGGAGTGAGATGCATTGCAATGAGACTGACAGACGGAAAGTACTGAGTAAAAAGATCTGCTCCTTCGTCTACACGCACGCACGCGTGCACGCACACAAACACACATGCGCACGCAGAGCTCCCATACACACAGCTTTTCTTTCATAGCACTTTCATTTAAGCAGCTTGGCAGTATTTATGTTTGCAGAGCTCCCAGTATTCCCAAACCTTACCCCTTTATTTTTAGCTTTCAAGTTTTTGCTTCAGCTGATGAGAACAGGAAAAGAAGGTGGTATGTTTATTGCTGGCAAACAGCCTGGAAATTCTGAGTAAAGAAGCCAATCAAGGCTGAAGGATTATAATAATCAAAGTACAAAATTTGCATATTTAGAGTATGGTTACTGACAAATAACAATGCCTTCGTTATGCAAATCGAACCCTCAGCTAAAGTGAAGGGATTTGCATATCTGGGAGAAATCCGTTACGTTATGCATCGGTAACTACATTCTAAGTGGCTGAAAGAGCTGGTTTTTAGCAGAATATTAAATATAATTGCCAGTAGAATTTTTTATTTCCTTGTGATAGAGAATGAACTTAACTCATCTGGGGCCTGATGAAAACAGGTCTTCTTGTCTGTAGGAAGCAATACCATTCAGAATGAAAAAAGATACATTCGGCATGCCATACAGCTAGAATTTTTAAGGATGAGATCATGAAAACGTTCGAAGAGTTGTATACTACCAATTGTGTTCATCCTTTTTGTCTATAGAAGGTAGACTAAAGTAGCCTTCTTGAGAGAAGATTGCAGAAAACAGATGAATGTTTAAAGCCACCTGTTCAGCTCTGCATAATAAAATCACATTTACTTCATTTTAAATTCAGTGAATGAAGAAAAATAAGTTGGAATGAAAAGTTTCATAGGTAAAAATCCTGGGGAAAAACTGCAGACTGAATTACTATAAGAATTTTTTATCTGTTAAAATTAAGCAGAGTTACCAGGAGGCTGAGAGGTATTATAATAAAAATAAAGAAAAATAATTAGGTAAATTCTCCTTTAAAAATCAGTATGTGACAATATTTGTACCATTCATGCATGGGAAATATATATATTAGGTCTGGTTAATGTTTATTTCCCCTTTCCTCTGTTGTGAATGATTCTCAGCTGTAGTTCAGATGTAAACTTAAGGCTGGCTTACACACCCTGGCCACTGCCTGCAAAGGAAATTCCAGTTTGGTGTTACACTGAAATGTGAGAGAGAAATCATGCAAGCAAAGTACTACTTATAATGGGTGTTCAGAAGCACGATCCATTTCAAGAGATAAAACATGGAGGGAACTGAGGAAGATGCTTTAAAGACCTGGCTACTACTCCTGCACAGAACTGGTGAATGCACTGCAGTATGGTCCTTAGAGTACTTACCATCCTCTGTGGGCACATAGATATTCAAATACAGACAGTCTTCATTTTGATCTTGAACATATGTCACCACAGTATCCAGATTGGCTGTAAACCAGACTGGCAGCATGTCGTTGAGCAGTGACCTCTCATCCAGGTACTGCGGGCAGACGGCGGCAAACTGTGTGGCATTGCGGACACCTGTCCAAGATGACGGTGGCTCCGGGGGCTGAAATCGCCTTTCCCCAGTCGGAGGAGAGGCATAAGGAACACCCAGGTACTGCTCCACTGGACCAAGAATCTCATTAGGCAAAGGTGTTCTTAAACCACGTATTTTGCCATAATTTGTGGTAACAACTGGGTATTGTGCTTGGCCATCGATGAGAGTAAATCTTATAGCCAGTGCAGTTATCCACAGGAGGAAGTTAGAATTCAACATGACACACACTGGGGTGAAGATCAAAGGCAGCCATAGGAGTCCCATTGGTTTCGACATTATTTAAATCAACATCAGCAGGGCTCTTTTTTCCACAGCCAGGAGAAAATTAATCAGTCAAGGAAAATGGAAAGTAACAAAATAAAAAAGTAGTCAAAGGGAGATGAAGTGAGGGAAAACTTAACCTTGCTCAGGCAGCGAAAAACCAAAAACTGATGTGTGGTTGGTGCCTCAGCTGACTGACCGTAGACAAATCCCAACGTCAGAGGAAACAAGGGAGTGTTTGCCCCTAAGGCCCATCCCAGATTTCAGTGTTGGCTTAATCCTAGCAACACACAGCACTTCCCAGCAAGTAGCACAGGGAGAGATCCGCAATTATTCCACTTCCCCAGTAAATGGCTCCTTCCAGTGAAGTCCAGCCCACTCAGTCAGCCTATGGCCAAGAGAAAAAAAGCAAATCAATTCAACAGGCATATTCATATTGGTATAAATCTAATAAAAAAAAAAAAAAACAAGCAAACAAAAAAAACCCAACAAACAAACAAACAAAAAACACCAAAAAACCCAAACCAAACAGTTAAATTCAAACACTACTTCCACACCAAGGCCCGCAAATATTTTATGAACTTTAGGCACCATGGTTAGTTATGTGTTTCCAAGGGTACATTAGGTAAGAGAGCTGAAAATTGAAGCCACAAGCTTGTCAGAGGTTATACTGCAAACCAAATATTTCTGCTTCTGTATGTGCTTCCAGACCAAACCACAGCCCAAACATTGCTGTTTTCAAGAAGGGTATCACATTTAAGTGCTAGCTCCAGGGAATTTTCTGCCCCAAATAAACAGCATCTCTTTTTTAAGCATATTTGAACTCCCATAGGAAACATTCATTAAATGTTTTGCTGCATTGGATAATCTCTTTGTTATGATATGACTTCTATGCAGCATTTTTCACAGGTATGCCTACTATTCTGTATGACAACCTAATTTTCCTCCATCTAATTCAGAAATTCCAGTTAATGTAATAGCATCACATTAGTTCAAATCAAGTGTGAGAACCATTAGTCAAAATTAGATACAAAGTTATTGGTTTTCATATCTGTTTTCTTTGTTCTATGTCTGACAAAAAGGAACAATGGAAACTGAAAAGATAAAAAAAGCATGACACAATCTCTCAAAAGTCAGATTTTAATCTACATACTGTTACAACTATGTAACGTTACCTTCTTGCATGCTCCTACTTTTAATTTTTAGATAGGACGCAATTCATACAATACTTCTGCTAATTTTTAATGAAATGCAGGTCACACATATATATATAGGCTAACCATCAGAAGTAGTATAAATAAACACACAACACTTGTTAAAACTTACATTCTTCTCCCTGCCCAAAGAAATGAAGTTTCTTTTTACTCATTATTCAACTCAAAACCACAGATAACTATTCCACATCTAAAAAAAATCCTTGTTGTAGGAAACTGACACTGATACTTTACATATTATAGGGTGATCACACATTTATATATAAAACTTATATGACTGGACTATGAGGTCCTGTTTTCAGTCAGAACTCTCACGAAGATATAAAATCAGTTTTCAAGAGCAGAAAAAAACAAGGTAAGCAGCTGTTGAGAGTGATTTTAAATTAAAACACAAAAACAAAACCAAAAACAAACGACAAAAAAATCCCCAAGCAACCCAAAAATAGCCACAGATGTCTATGCTGATTCTTTTAGACAAAGAAAGGCATTTGAAAGAAAGATCTTTCACTCTTTCAAGACCCCTGTTATTTATCAATGACTTCAATTTAGCACTCGTATCACAAAATTTTTGAAACACCTGAACACCAGAGGCCAGAAAAATATCAGATACATATTATTTATGGTGAACCAAAATTTCAATGGACATTTTCTCTGGTAGATAATAGGTTCAGATGCTGCCTCCAAAGGATTTGCAATATAACTAATTTCTGAAGGACGAATCAGTAACAGCTCTAAGTGTCGTGTCATATCCCCAAGGGCACCACCATGGCCATCAGTCCCTGCCTGAGCTATGCTGTAGGCAGCCCCATGCCCAGAACCATGTCCAGCCTGGATCTTGCCCTGACTGGGTCCCCAGGTCGAACTTGGACCTGACTCCTCACCCTGCCTGGCCTGACGATCATTGGGTGGTGGCAGGGACTGGTCCCTGTCCCCAGCCCAGCCCCGATGGGGTGCTTTAAGAGGTTTCCCTGTCAGCAAGAGTGTTGCCCTGCCAGCTCTGCAGTGCCCGCAGCCCCTAGCCCATCCTCCCCGTGGGGAAGCCCCACTCCAGCTGTTCCCTAGCACTCAAGAGTGGTCAGCTGGCTACTGGTCATCCGAAATTCCTCCTCAAGCACCGCCTTCTCTTCTGATATCTGCTACTGTCTTTAGCAACAGAAGTCAGCAGCAGCCAGCTGATTTTGGGTAGTGTTCTCTCATGCTCTCTCTCATCCTGACTTTGGTACACTTCTCTGACCATGCAGCACAAAGCAGATTTTCCAGTCGTACCCAACAGAGGATTTAATCTGTGCTCTGGGAGGAGCAACAGATCCTGTTCCCTTGATACGCACACTGCAGAAGTTTGTAATAACATCACAAGAAAAAAAAAAAGTGGAATAAAGCATTGAGAAAACTGACAAGGTGGAAGGAAAGAGAGTGATCCAGATGATGAAAAATGGGTAGAGATAAAAACTTGTCTGGGCAAACAGCAAATGAAAACAAGGGGAAACAAAACAAGAAAAGAAAATGGGAATGACAAATAAACAAGAGTGAACGCATAGCCAGCATGGAGAGAATGAAAAGTGACAACGTGAAGTAAAGTGGAAATCCTCAGTTGATACACATACTAGAGATAATAGGCAACTGCCAAAAATATGACTTGATAAATAATATTTATCTATACTAATTACAGGGTGTCTTTGGATCAAATACCTGGTTATATGCCATTATTTTGAGGACAGGAAAAGGGAAACATTCATTATTGACCTGGAACTTAATTTGCTATCTGACTCCTTATCTAGGAAATAAGACCAACAAAAGTTAGTTTTGTGGGTATTAAATACACTCATACAATGTGTTTTATTTTCCCCTGTACCTTTACAGGAGCATACACAAAGTTTGCATTTCTGATTCGTGTACACATAGACATTTAGATTTTAAGGATCTTAAATCCATAAGGAAACAAACCAGTGGCTAACACACCGAATATACCCAGCTCTCTCAGCCCCTTTGTGTGACCTATAACAGACCTGCGGCCTTTGCTGACCAGTGCAAAAACATAAACAAACAGCAGATAGTGACAGGTGCATTAACACAGGCAAGGTATAAACCATAAAAGAGCAATTCTAAGATGATAAGTCAGAATAAACCCACTATTTCTTGAAACATGTTCTGGTTATTAAAAGTTATTGTTGTTAGCCAGTTAAAAGGCAACAGAATCAAAGTTTTTGATAATTTCTTATTAAACAGATCTCTTCAAGAAGTTTACATAAGTAATAAGTTATGTGTGACCACTGAATACAATACGCCTTTAAACAGAAGTCTCATGAAGAAAATTGTTTTGCAAAGACAGTATTAGGCAGAAAATAGCCCACTTTTCATTTTATTGACTTATTACTAGAGAAATTACCATTTCATCAGATTAGTTTCACACATGAAATACATACACGTTTATACACAACGATAAATACAAAGAAATAATTCTCAATAAGAATATCAAGAGATAAGGAAGGCATGCTAGCTATATATTCATGAACTAACTGATTTTGTTATGTGCATCATTAAAAAGGCTGGAAGATGTAAACAGAGAGTCACAGATTGCAATTAGAGATTAATCTTTAATAAAAACTATTCATTTTAGAATGTTTTTAGATATAATACCAAAACCAGTTTGATGGTCTGATATACCATCTATATGTATCCAGTCAGCTATTTAATACACCTTTACACCTGAGCCTACAGAAAGGAATGTACTTGTCATGTCTTTATTTATTATCACTAATTTGTATTTTTTCCATGTTGGGTTTTTTTTTTACTGCTTCAAGTGTTAGAAAAATGTGTACAAACTTGCTTGCAAAAACTTGCTAGTTGGAAGCATCACCCACTCAAACAATCAAAAACAATCAATCCAAATAAAAAAAATAAATTTAAGATTGCAACTTCTGGCAATAAAACACACAAAGAGAATTCAAAGAAGATCTGAAATCACATACATTCATACATGACTTCTTTATTGGCAGAGGAGTATAATTTGAGGCTAACGAGACATTTACGGCCTTTGAAGTAAATGCAGATTGAAGTTAACATGGATGTGCATCTACTAGAAATACTGCTTGTACTCAATTATAAATCTGTGCCACAAGCCACACTTAAAGATGCTTAAATAGCCTATGAATCAGACCTTCAGGGCTAACCTCATGGTTTCCAGGATCTGCAGTTAGCACTTTTTCAAATTGAGCAGATGAGTATGTCAGTAGCTCTATACTAATTCTGTACCTGCTGGGGAAATATGAGACATGGTCTAAAAGTCCTCTCTGCTCCAGGGTAGAATAGCAAACTCGAAAGTGATTTCAAGTTTTTTTGACCTGCTTGCCCAGGTCATGGACAATCACAGGAAAACCAAACACAAATATAAATTATACGAGCACATAAGACTGAGGGCTGCACAGACTCCCTGGGGTTTCTCAGGCTTTACCTAAACTAACTAGTGCACCACTGTGCACCTCAGCTTTCAGTCACTGACCCACTTCAGTCTCTGCCCCTCTGCTCAAATTCACTGGGGGAAGGTTTTTGATGTGCACGTAGGTCTCACCTCAATAGAGAATCAGGGTTAAACACCCACGTTCCCCTCTTTAGACATATGCTCTGAAAGCACACAGCCAACTTGGTTAGCTGAACCCTAAGAGTCACTGGTTAATCACCAGAACAAAAATAACAAATACTGTAATCCATAAAACTTCAGATTCTCATCATAATGCTATCCTGTACAGTATTTAATGCATTTCACAGAATACAGGGATTTCAGAAGTATTTCCTTTACCAAGAACATGAATTGTGGCTTTTTTTCTTTCCCTTCTCTTCCTCACCTTGAAAAACATAATTTTGAAAGTTATGAAATAAAGTGGGTTTATGGTGGTTTGGTTTTGTTGGTTTTTTTTCATTTTTTTTTGTGGATTTTTTAGGGGGTGTGGTTGTTTGGTTTTGTTTTTAATAAAAGCAATTAAAAATATTATCCTGTTTTAAACATATATAAAACTCTATAATAAATAAATGTACTGGCAAGAGACTGTAAATAAGAACTACCCAAGGCATAGCAATTTGTGAATACACCCACAGTATTAATTTTAGCAACACACATATATAATTTGGAACTTTAGCAGAAAACTAATCACACAGTTGTTTTCTGTAACTCTACCTCCAATTCAGCACTGCAACCTCTTAATTACCACTGTATTCAAAATGTTTGCTCAATGACAAAAGAACAGTTCTTCCAAATAGCAGTAAATGCATACTGGTTTTGTCTGCCATCTTTCAAACAAACAAACAAACCCAGTTATAATTTCTTTAGGGTTTTTTTCCCAGCTTCTAGGACTATTTTCTTGATACAGTGAAATGAGCAAAGTTTCACTCTTCCTCATGCTACATAAAGTCATTCCAAAAAGTCAGACAAAGTCATAGTGAACAAACAAAGGAACATCAGTCATGAACTAATGTGCAGTTTCTGGACTGGATATCTTAGAAGATTTATGGTAAGGTTATTGGCCAATCATATATATTTTTAAATCTGGCAACTGTAACTATAGCAATGCCTGACTTCAAATTAACATGCAGCAGAGTCTTATGTGAAATTCTTTTTCCTAATAGAATCTATATGTTTATTTTGTTGGGGTTTTGAGGTTTTTGTACGCATTTTCCCAGTAAGAATAGATTTCAACAATGTATTATTAATCATTTAAAAAAAAATGCAAAAAACCAACCAAATATAGACTTACAATAATCCTAACTTAGCATTATAAACCTTACTAGGGATGAGTGTCTGAACTCCGTAACTACATTATTAATGGATTAACCAAGTTATATGTCAGTATGATTTCTGTGGTACTACACTGCTGTTCAGTCACAACAATTCAGTGGGTAATAGGGATCGGAGGGGCTTTTAGTGGTTCAGAATACTGTGTCTTTTACATCACATACTGATGTATCTCTTATTAATTCACAGTTAATATTATTTTGAAGATTTAAAGATTAGAAATGAAGGGAAAGTAAAATATCAGTGATATAAAGTTAAGAACTATGATGCACCCTTTCTTAAAATGAAAATGAATGCCAACTATACAAACATCACCATGGACCTTGAAGGTTGTCTTAGATTTATGGCTACAAATAACTGAAAGATGAAGGTAGATTTTTTTTATTATTATTATTATTATTATGGAAATAAAGCCTGAAAAGCAGTACAAATTATACATAAGCATTAAATTAACCAGGGTTTGGGTGGTTTGGGGGCTTTTTTTTTCAAAGGACATGCTGCATTTACTCTCCTATGAATTCCTCTGGTAAGTCTCTCAGATAGGCTTGGACAATATGAGTAGGTCCCTCAGCTTAGAAGCTTACAATCACCATTTACTTCTCAGACAATGGACACATATTTATTTTGTATCTTTGCTTTTTGCCTGCAGCTACCATTTTTATTGTGAATTTCTAAGTCTCATACACTATCAAAAAGAAAGATGGGATTATGAGAAAGGGCTGTGTGGTCCCTACATTGTTTTTGAAAACTGAAATCTCTCACTAATGAAAACAATTTGAAAAGCAAGTGGAGGGAAAGAAAAAGTGTGTTCATCACTCCTTTCAAAAAAACCCAGGGAAATAGACTTCTTAAACATTCAGTAAAAAATAAGGTGTATGGATCTAATTATAAAAAACTGTTGTTGAACAGTCATAGATATGATTTCCCTTACTTTTTTCCTGTATTTACAATGATTAAAAAAAATTATGACCAGAAGGACCAAAGACTCACTGGAAATGTTCAGTTAAGACAGTTGCACTTATCTCACTGACTTTTGAACTC
Organism: Ibidorhyncha struthersii; assembly: GCA_013398815.1. Lineage (NCBI taxonomy): Eukaryota > Metazoa > Chordata > Aves > Charadriiformes > Charadriidae > Ibidorhyncha > Ibidorhyncha struthersii. Next base: position 244,124 of record VZSZ01007028.1, on the reverse strand, counting down.
TAATTTCAACCGGTATTGCACAAAAGAAGCATGGAAAAATTACAGTACTTAGACCATTTTCATGACACTGCTTTTTGAGATAAATTAATGAAGATCACAAATAAATATGAGGTGTCAATATTAGGAGGGAAAAAATGGCATAAACTGTTTAAAAACATAAACTTTAAATTACTAATTATCCCAAAATTGCAAGTGTGTTCCACTCAGATAAAAGTTTGGCCATTCATTATATGCATTTAAGCATCCTATGACTGAATGGACACTGTAGACATTCAAATGTCAGAAGCTAGAATGCAAGGGAGGTCATGACACACTCTTAAATAATAAAGCAACAATTAAATTTGATTGCAAGGTAGTATGAAGGGGTACTAAGTCTTTTTGTTCCAAAAGAGTCCAATGCCTAAACTGTGACCATGGACGATGATCACAAGATATATTGATTTGTTCAATAGTCTTTTCTAATTGTGGCTACAAAGTCTTAAGAAAATACTACTCTTCAAGTACATATTTTAGGGAAATGTACAAGAAATAGCACCAGTACAGTCTGTACAGCAGCACAACTGCTGACTTAATTTTCAGCTTTTACTTCTGATATGACCTTGTAAAAGAAATATAACACATTCTGGGTCTCTCTATTTCTTTTCTGCACCTCTGTTTTCTTGAATTCAGATGTGTTACTCCAAAGGAAAAGGTTATGATCTGAAAGAAGATGCTCATCCCTGAGTTTCTGTAAGGCAAAAGCTCCTGTAAGAGTAAAATTTCTTATGCCTGGAGTAAAAAAAACATTTATGGATATAAAAAAATTAAAACATGCATACAAAACCCACTAATTTATACATTTTTTTTTTTAGGTTTGCAGAATAGAACTTTATAATTTGAATAAACCTTAGTTCATTACTTATTACCACTGCAAGACATAAAAAATAAACATTTCTAACATGGAATGGGTCTAACTTCTCTCCAGCAAAAAAGGCCAAACAACTGAAATGGAAAATACTTAATGGAATTGATCAGGTTTTGTCTAAATATTAAACACGGAAACTCACAGGTCTCATTCCTCTTTCTCTCTTCACCTTTAAGCCTATGTGTAAGCCCGCCTCAAGGACAGAAGAAACTAAAACTCTTGTTGAACCAACTGAGAAACTGTCTTAGGGACCGATTGCTAGGCAATTCGATCTCTTGAGGCTATTTAATGGTTAGAATTTGATAGCTTCCTGTTGGCATTCCAGTCTAAGAAGAGAAACATTACAAATGTTACAGTAACCAAAAACAGGCTGGGAAAATCAATTTAAACCAGCTGGGCGTGCAGCCTCCCCACCCCAATATATCATATGGCAAAAAAAACCCACTTGCTTCTGTATTATACAAATTCCTAGAACTGAATTACACAGGAGACACAGGCATGACATCTTCATTGCATTACTTAGTTCAGTTACCAGGTGGTGATACAGCCTTCATTCATATGATAATGTCACAATTATGCACTCATCCTGGAAATGGGAGAGTTGAGTGACGACCCTCATTAACCTGAAGAGGTCTAAACCCACATCTCCCACCTTTACTAACATTACTAACATTAGATTTCAAATAAGGTTGGGATGGCTATGAGGACTGTGTGCAGCATTGTCAATCCCAAACTGAAAGACTTTTGCTCTGAGATTCTCACTCTGGGACTATGACAAAACCGTAATTTTGCAGCCCCATAAAGCTGAAACTCCCCTGGACAAGTGGTCTCACTTTCAAGCAAGCCTTATATCTTATACCTAAGAAACAGACTTCTGAAATTCCGTTCTTTTGGAAATGTAAAATATAAATTTTTTACCCAAAGTAGCAAGAAGATATAGTACAAAGAATGATTCCATACACACGCAAGCTTGAAAAAGTTGTCTTAATATCAGTTACTTGAGTTTAGGGTTGGGGTTTTTTTAATCACTATTTTTTCATCTTAATCTATTTGTTGCCAAAAAGGAGAGGAGGAAAAGAACAGAAAGCTAGGCTGAGACAGGAAAAGAAAAGGGTATAAAAATCAAATATTTTGTAGGTCCTTTATTTATTTTGTAGGTCCTATTTAAAAGGTCCTCCATTTCCAACCCCACCCTCCCCAAATCATAAAAATCAGATCATCTTTCATGGTCTTTTAACAATTCCAAAAGAAATCTCGGAGTTACTAAGTGAGTGCTTTTCTCTTAGGAAAAAAAAAATCTCAAAATGATCTGCATAACAGCCCCTATCATTCTACTACATGCATAACTTCAAAGCCATCTCATATTTAGTTAATTACATTTTCTTGCATCAAAGGCTTTTCAGAACTCTAATGTAACATACCATATTTTCTTTGTAGTGTGTAGAACTGGTATCCAAGTAGAAAAGGAAAGCCAACAACAAATGTAGAAATTATCATTTCTCTTCCTGCTCACCCTTCCACTCCCATTATTGGAAAGTTTCAATCTTTGCCTAGCACAATGAAAAGGTACCTCCTCTACTTTGGACACATCACTAAAGCTCATGCTCTTCTCACTAACTTCATATGAAAAAGTTAGATATTCTGTCTAAACCAAAAGCATACACATCGGGCAGCAATCCTTCCTACTGTAACATAGGTATTTGACTTTAAATACTAGCTGAAGCCAACCACCATGAAAACATGGTGAAGATTATGTTTAAGGAGCCCAGGTCATTAGCCTAGATTAGACAGCTAACCGTCCCATAGCTGAAGTACAGCAAGATGATTCCTTCTCTCACTTCTTACCAATATATACTGAATTACCTCTACAATCATGATACACAAAAATAAGAAATTTGTAATTTTCCTGTTAGTTTATCATGGTTCAGCTGGGATGGAGTTAACTTTCTTGCTAGCAGCTGGTGTGGGGTTATGTTTTGGATTTGGAATGAGAGCAGTGTTGATAGTGCACTGACGTTTTTGGTCGTTGCTAAGCAATCAAGAACTTTTCTGCTCTTCACACCACCCCACTAACAATAAGACTGGGAGTGAAGAAAAAGTTGGGAGGAGACACAGCTGGGACAGCTGACCCCAACTGACCAAAGGGGTATTCCATACCATATGGTGTCATGCTCAGTATATAAAGCTGGGGGAAGAAGAAGGAAGGGCGACGACTTTTGGAGTTATGGTGCTATTCTTCCCAAGTAACAATTATACAAGATGGAACCCATCTTGGAGATGACTGAACACCTGCTGCCAATGGGAATACTGAAGAAATTCCTTGCTTTGCTTTGCTTTGCTTGCATGCTCAGCTTTTGCTTTACCTATTAAACTGTCTTTATCTCAACCCATGAGTTTTCTCATTTTTAGTCTTCCAATTGTCTCCCCCATCCCACCGAGGGGAGTGTGATTGAGTAGTTGTGTGGTCCTAGTTACTGCCTGGCGTTAAACAATACCAAGTTTTATAGATGAACCAAGTCCTCATGACCAAAATCAGGAGGACCATATTCTGCTATGATTTTCTAATAGTTTTTGTCTGGTCTTTCATTAGTTCTGCTGATGGTTGATTAAAGATGATGCAGCATCTATTGGTAAGAAATTGAGTATCCAGAGTTTAGACTAAACTTCAGGTATTTTCTCACCTAAAATTAAATCCTTTTATCATCCATTTTTATTATTGTTGTTGTTGTTATTGTTCCCACAGCTCTCTCTGTGTTATTTCGAAAACTGCTGCATGGTATCTTCCTTGAACCAGAATCATATCTCAGTGAACAAGTTTATCCATTTTCACCATCTACACCTAACATTAGTCTTTAACACAGAACTGATAAAGGAAAAACGGTATTGTTAGAAATGTATGGTTAGTTTGCTTTTGTCTCTCAACTTGACAGAAAACAAATTTCCTGTGACTTTTTGATGCAATGAGTACTATTTATGAATGACTTTCTAACAGGACCCATGCAACACTATTGCTACCATATTATTTACCACCATCTACCTGTTTTCACAGGACTGCAAAACTACATGGGCACTTTCAAAATTGCAAACAGACAGAGAAATGAATCATATGATTTTTCACAGTTTTCTTTTACTGTGTGACATAGTAATACTCACACTACCTGCACTGTAGATTCATACATGGAATGAATTTATCACCACAGTTGAAAAAAGAGAACAGGAGAAGGTAAGCAAATACACTGGCACCTTTCATAATGAGGAGAAATAATTTTTAACAATACGATTTCATGACAAAACATTATGACTCAGTACCTTTCCAAGACCTGTCTTATTCTTGTTCGCCCCTGCTTGAAAATGTGTTTTCTTATAATAGTATCTTCCATTCTTTTCCTCTTTTCCAATGGCCTTCTCAGTCCCCTGTCTAATTCTCAAATCTTTCTCAGAGAGTGCACACAACTAGCTTGTTCTTTTCTCCAAATAATTCTTTCTTATGGATCTTTTCTTCTCCCTGGTCATTTGGTTCTAACTTCCCTTCGTCTCTTTATACATATATGTAAGATATATATATAGAGAGATATCCCCATCAAGTCAACCAATGTCAAATTGTTTTTTATTTTTTAAAGGGAAATTATTTCTTTCATTTTGTAAAGGGAAATTATTTCATTCATTTTGTAAAGGATTTCTGGTTGTTTTTTATTTTCCCTTCCTTTTTTTCTTTTACCATGTCCATATGGGATGATACTGCAGAAAAAATAGAATAGAAGACAATTGGCAGCTGCCAAGTTAACTGGGAAGTTAACTAGGATCTATTTTTTCCTGGCCTCGGTCAACTGATTTAGGTCAGGACTGAAAAAAAATATACCTTGTCACATGTCAGGAGTTGTGGCTTCCTGTGTGCTTCTATTATATCATCTTAAGAAATCTCACTAATAAAACATAATACCAACCAAAAATACCACAAACTAATGCAGTCAATTAATAGAACAGATGGAGGTCAGGGCAGACAATTAAATCCCTTAGACAGAGGGCAAGATTATTCTACCTCATATTGGAGATATGTCAGTAATTCCTGTCTGATCTGACTTACACTTTTATTCTTCAAAATAATTCCTTACATAATGCCTTCTTTGGCATGAGAGAGAAAGATCCATCATCTAAAGATCTTGCTTGCTGCCATATATAATTACATTTTTTAAGTGGTGGGAAAGTGCATATCCATTTTATCAGCAGTATTTTTACTGATTCCTAGAACAAGAAAATCAAACATCCTTTTTGCTTTTCTTTAGACAGCTGCTACTCTCCTTGAAGTCTGCCCCCCAAAAGCATGATATAACTATCACCTTGGCATGTTGCTAACCACTTTCTTTTTGGAATTTAACATTGTTTCCCATATACATGGGAGATAACCATACAGGAGTCCTGATCCTTTATTTCTCTGGCTCTGATTTCCTGGCATATTGAAATCTTATAACAATCTCAGCATATTTGTAACAATTATCTTTCCTAAATTTTTGCACCAATATAGTTGTATTTCTGGATGTCAGATCTACACTGATAATACTAAAAAATGTAAGTGTTGTTGTCATATTCTGGCAATATCAATTACGTAATTCATGTTTTGAACAAAATGATTTGCACTACCAGAAACTCTGTGTTATTTCTATTTTTTCATTTTTATTTTGCTGATTTCCTGCCTATGCTTTTCAAACACTAAAGCATAAACAACCATAGGTAATAATTGTTCAGATAAGGATTTAAATTAAATTCTCCATCTGAGAATTTAAAAAAAAAAAAAAAAAAAAAAAAAAAAAAAAAAAAAAAATCCTCATCAAATGAACCCCAATTTGTTTTTAACTACAGGTCATTTGGAATAAAAAAGTCTGATGTCCAGAGCATCAGCAGTCCAGATCATAATCATAAGAAGCACAAATAACTCCTCAACTCCTTTTAAAAAGATTAACTTGTAACATACTCTTGTAATATTTCAAAGTTAACAACCCCAGAACCCTGTGGCACTAAGTCTATGCTAACATTTAAAAACCCTGGAAAGTCCACACTCTACAAGACAATGAATCTGCCAAGAAAGTAATATTTTTTAGTGTTATTGCTGTGATTGCTCTGTCCCAGCTCCAATTTCCATAGTGGAAATTCTAATATATTCATTTTCTTTGTCAAGCTCATCTATTGAAACCTCCTGCTTTGTAAATTAATAAACTCAGATTACTTAGTTTCTGTACTATCATCAAAGCTTTCCCTTTCACATACGTGATCTTTAATGAATTCTACTTTCAAATTAATTTAGTTTATGCTGAAAATAGAAAATCTGAATTTCTTGTGTTCTTTCGTGGCTTATTACCTCACTGTTTACACTTGGGTTTTTTTCAGTTGTAATGGCTTCTAAGTGTATGGAAAACAGATTCCAGTTCTGTCATTGGTTGAACTTTGCATTGTAGCCTCACACCATTGTGCTCAATCAGTTGTATTTCACTAATACTTACTAAAAAATCTGAAATAAAAATTATTTCTGCAGTCTTTAAAATATTTACTTCCATTTCATTTGGCCAAATAAAGTATATTTCTTGCAACCACCTTCCTTTAAACAAAACTTTAGTAACAACAGAAGCTTTCTCAGTCTCTCATTATCCATCCCCTAACTTTTCAAGTGACTGATCATCATTATACAAAGTTGTAATACAACTTTTTGTTTGGTTGGTTTTCCCTCCTTTTTGATACTTCCAGGTAATGAAAGTGAAAGGGACATACTGTTATTTCAAATCAATGGGAAAAAAATTGAATTGCTTTTAAATGAAGATCACAGGATCATAGACTGGTTGAAATTGGGAGGGACCTCTAGAGGTCATCAGGTCCAACACCTCTGCTCAAGCAGGGACACCTAAAGATTGCTGTCCAGGACCGTGTTCAGACAGCTTTTGAGTATCTCCAAGGAGAGAGACTCCACAACATCTCTGGGCAACCTGTGCCAGTGTTCAGTCACCCTCACAGTAAAAAAGTAGCTCCTGATATTCAGACAAAAAAAAAAACAAAAAAACCCCAAACAGTATGTAACACAGTTACCCAAATAAAATGCTATTTTCTTTAAAAGTAAATATATTGGAAAGATTGGAACATATGCAAGAACTAGTATTTTTCACTCATGACTGGTGTATCATATTGCTAACAAACAATAGCCTTCCGATAGGTTTGTTGAATACCTATGTTATCTTCTGACAAGAATTAAGTAGCAGACACTTCTTAAAATAAAACATCACTGAAACAATCTAATGAACTATAATTCAAATGAAAAATGCAAGAATTATAATTCCCCAAGGACAGCTTGCATTTTCAAAGCAAAATTACTTGGAAATACAGCATTTAAAATAAATCTTCTGAAAACTGAGTTATAGTTAATTTAGACTTTGTTTATGATCAGTTCATGTTGTGATGTGATATTAATTAACATGCATTGCAGAATAGAAAACTTTCTTTAGAAGTTTTATTCTACTAATAGGTTTCCCAATTTTAATAATTTTCCTAATATATGTTCATAATTCTGTCAAGTCTTTAATTTGAGGTTTGGGTTTTGTGATTTTTATTTTTTTTTAATTCTCTAAAATCAACAGGACCAAAGAACTTGGATCAGAAAAACATGAATTTCGTATATACAGATAACTTTCTCCCAATTAAATTGCCTTAATTTTGGCAATGCGCATGCACTCACCTTACAAAAAGCATCCTAGTGTAAAAGAACAGGAACATGAGTTTGGAAAGCATTCAGATCAGCTTCAGAGAAGCAAACCTGGACATGGAGATAATTTTCACTTCAAAAAAAACCCCTGTATTTTATTCCTTGAATTAATAGCCTATACATACAGTGCATTTTTTTTTTTTTTCTATGCAGTAAAAATTAACTGGTAACTTTAATTGGAAATTAGCTATACTAATAGTTATTTTCTGTTATACCACTCATTACAAAGTAGGTGTACTTCATTTGCCTACTAATGTGTTACCTCTGGGAGTTATTTCCAACCTTTTTTTGGATTTACACCTTAGGTCATTCTATGTGTATGTGTTTCTTTTTGGGGGGGATGCATGACAAATGGAAAAAGAGTTAGTTTTTAGAGCTTTACATAAAGCTTTGTGTATTTTATATTGAAAAATATTAATAAATTAGGAATAGCTACAACAAAAGAAGGGAATTCAGATTATTTAAACACTCTGGTAATATTTCATAATTAAGACAAAGTTATGTTCTTTGCAAGAACTCTTGCTTTACAACTTTACATGCAAAAGATATTAATCTTAAAGGCTGTCTACAAGCAGTCCAAATACATGTCTTTTAGTCTAACGTCTTATTTTGGTAACATTGTTTAAGTAAGAGTAGACTGCAACTCAGTGTAACAGTTCATTCATTATTCATAGATAATTCCCAAGGATTTGCATCTCATCTTTATGAATCAAATTCATGACATACATCTACCCATAAGAGTAGTCACAGTGAAATGGCACAGCATAGGAAATATCACCTAGATAACTTTAGAGTAAAGCACAAAGCCTCAAATGGTAGAAGCAACACAATTTTTTAGTACAATTCACTCCACTTACTGCAAACTACATTAAAATTAAATGGGTGGCTTAGTTCCAGATAAAAGAGCTTTGTTTCCACCATGGAAAGACAAACCACAATTTGAATAGATATTTGATTGCAGATTATTAATTCTTACACTAACAAAAATTGCAGATTTTTAATATTTTATAACTAAGAATGAAATTTTGTCAGTTATTTGCTGAAGTCGTATCAAACCATAAAAATATAAGCTGGTTTTGCCAACATTCTGTGAATAGTTGTGTAAGCTTTAAATCCATGTTCATGCTGTGAGCACAGATGGGCAAATCTCCATCACTATCGATGCAGCTGCAACCAGGTGAAAAAGCAAATAGTATTAGTTCATACCTGTTCAGGAGAAGTAGACACATCAACACATGAAAACAGAATCTGAATTTTACTTGACCTGAATAGTTTCACCTACACACAAATAACTCCGAACTTTTTTTCAAGTACTGTGGATATTTGGATTGTGTTCCCTTCCTTTGGCTTTTTCCTTGGGAAGGAACAATGGAATGCAAAGCAGTGTATACGAAAAAAATATTTTTTTGATAATGAACCTTGTAGAAAGAGTATTTTAAATAATTTCGGCTTCCATATTTAAGATTCAATAGGAAAATATGACATACATGTATTTTGTATTTAATGTCAATAAAAAATCAAAACAAAACACTGCTGTAAAATGTATAATACCAAACATCTGGGTCTAAATTGGCATGCAATTAAAGCTAAATGTATTTTATAGTCACATATACAAACAAACACATTTGCCTTCAGAATATAATAGTGATATTCAGTTCTAAGATTTTTCTACAAGCAGTTTGGCTTCCTGCTGGCAAAAGCATTTTATTTTTTCTTTTGAAAAAGAAAGAAATATGCCATCATCTTCCCTAGTCCCTCAACAGCTATATCAATTTGTTTTCAGGGCAATGATTAGTGTAATTGCAGTGGATTATTTGCATTTGGCACAGAATATAAATAATTCAGTATTTTTCATCATTAAAGGACTATGCTACATTTTTTCCCCAAGCTATGCAATACTTGGATTTTTTTAAAGCTACTTAATCAAATGAAGTATGATGTACTTGTCAAAACCAAAACCCAGACTATTTTGCTCTCTTCCAGCCTTCTCTGCAACACCAGCATTCCCAAATTCATTCCTAGCAGTATGGAACAACTGTGTCTCATTTTGTCAACATTCACTTCACCTAGAAGACTAAGAAGACCTCTGAAGCCCTATTCAGTCCTCTGCTTCCCATGAAATGCACTTCCAGAGGGTTCAGATTAAATCCAAAAAGCCCTGGGTATCAAACACAAGATTTATATTCCAAATGGTATTCAAATAGTCTTCACGTGACTTACTAGTTAACCTTGGAAGTGCATAAACTCACAGAGATCCCTCCCTTTTTGCATTGTAACGCTTTCTGAGGTCCAGAGTCACAGTAATTTCCAGGTAAACTTTTAGATGTAACACTCAAAATATCAGTAAATATTCCAGGCACCTGAAAAGCTCACAGAAATCACAGTTTTCTCTAGACATACAAAAATACACTTCTGTACCAGTTCCAGTGTCTTGTGGTTTAACCCCAGCCAGCAATTAAGCGCCGTGCAGCCGCTCGCTTACCAGTGGAGTGGGGAGAATGAAAAAAAAAAGTAAAACTCATGGGTTGAGATAAAGACAGTTTAATAGGACAGCAAAGGAAGAGATGATGATGATAATAATAATAATAGTAAATAAAACAAGTGATACACAATAAAATTGCTCACCACCCACAGACCGACGACCAGTCCATCCTTAAGCAGTGATCACCCCTCCCTGGCCAACTACCCCCGGTTTATATACTGAACATGATGTCAAAAGGTATGGAATATCCCTCTGGCAGGTTTGGATCAGCTGTCCTGGCTATGCTCCCTCCCAGCTTCTTGTGCACCTTCTTGCTAGCAGACCATGGGAAGCTGAAAAGTCCTTGACTTAGTATAAGCACTACTTAGTAACAACTAAAACATCAGTGTTATCAACATTATTCTCTTACTAACTCCAAAAACACAGCACTATTCCAGCTTCTAGGAATAAATTAGCTCTACCCCAGCTGAAACCAGGACACAGGGTCTCACGACCCTCACTGTAAAAAATTTCTTCCTTCTGGCTAATCTAAACCTACCCTTTATCAGTTTAAAACCATTGCCCCTTGTCCTATCACTACAGGCCCCCTTTATATGTTGAAAGGCCAAAGTAAGGTCTCCCCAGAGCCTTCTCTTCTCAAGGCTGAACAACCTCAACTCTCTCAGCCTTTCTTTACAGGGGAGGTGTTCCAGCCCTCTGATCACCTTTGTGGCCCTCCTCTGGACCCACTCAAGCACGTCCATGTCTTTCTTGTGCTGGAGACCCAGAGCTGGATGCAGTACTCCAGGTGGGGTCTCATGAGAGCAGAGTAGAGGGGGAGAATCACCCCCCTCGAATGGCTAGACATGCTTGTTTTTATGCAGCCCAGAATACGATTGACTTCCTGAGCTGCAAGTACACATTGCTGGCTCATATTCAGTTTTTTGTCCCGTAGTATTCCCAAGTCCTTCTCAGCAGGGCTGCTCTCAATCCATTCATCCTCCAGTCTGTACTAATATTGGGGATTGCCACGACCCAGATGCAGGACCTTGCACTTGGCCTTGTTGAACTTCATGAGGTTCTCATGGACCCACTTGTCAAGCCTGTCAAGGTCCCCCTGGATGGTATCCCTTCCCTCAAGTGAATCAATTGCACCATTCAACTTGGTGTCCGCATCAACAGATGTGCTGAGGATGTACTCATTCTCACTGTCTATGTCACTGATGAAGACAATAAATAGTATTGTCTCAGTATGGACCCTTGAAGGACACCACTCATTACTGGTTTCCATTGGTAAACAATGTAATCCTTGGTTTCATAGCCTACATTATCTCCTATATAAAATGGATTACATTATATGGTTGTCTCCTGTTCTAGAAACTGGAGTTGATGATTGCAGACATCATCTTCTGTCAGTCATTTCTAAAAGCAACTTAAACTGCAGTGTGCAGAGCTCAAATTAAGTCATGGGGATTCCAGAAGGACACAAAGTCATTCTGTTACACAGAGCTATTCCTTTTATATAAATACCAAGAAAGGTAGCTGCTGAATGGCTAATGGGAAGGTAAAGGGGTATTTAGTAAAAGATATAGATGGTCTTCCCTTGCCATACTACTGAGTTGTCCAAACAAAACAAACATAATATATTGTGGTCTTGTGGTTAATAATGAAGATGCTGCGTGTTTTGAATCCTGACAGGATGACTGCTTACATGCAATTCATTTACACTGAAAACTTATGTTCAAAAGCTTTACTGTTGTTCTTAGAAAAAAACAACACAGATTTTTTTGAACTCTTTATTTGAGTTAAAAGTTCCCTGTAGAAACTGATATAACACCGCTACTTGTTGTTCAGTACAGTAGATTTAAATTATATGAGTCATAATGATAAAACATTTTTAAGTTCAAGCATTGCAGATAATAGTAAAGTCTGCACCCCAGTTCTTTGAATTGAACATGACTCAACTTTTAAAAACACCTCTAATCAATCAAATGAACTCACTATGCAAAACACAGTGTGATTATTTTCTATTTCTTTCACTTGTACTCATGGCGTTATGATTCAGTGAACTCCTGTTAGCCATCCAGTCTGCATAATGTTGAAATTTCACAATTTTAACAGTTCTTCATTATTGTTGTACAATGCTTTACGTAATATAATGTTCAAATTAATTTTCTGCTAAATCAATTGTATTTATGGAATTGTTACTTGGATAAGAATAGTTTATGCTACTTAAACATTTAAGGCAATCGTGACTCATACTTTTATTTTCCAATGGATCTCACCACTGAAATTGTACTTTAACAAAAAAAAAAAAATCCTTATAAAAGCCGTCAAACTGTCTCCTGAAAACTTTTAGTAAAGCTAATGATTTTAGGTATAAGTGTTAAAATTATTCAATTACATTGCCACCTGAAAGTAAATTTAACAAACTGGGATGTTTTAGTATCTGTTATTTTATATTTGAATATTTGAAAATACGTCATATTTCCATTTCTCACTTGGGTTCTACAGAAATCCACGTATTAGCAGAGATCGTTAGAGTTCACCTACATTTAAGTATTTTAAGTCAGTCATACTGAAACACATAACAAAATATTGCCATAAAAAATGAATGTATACATCACTTAGAATTCAAATGGAGGTAAGGAATCCTTTATATTCATTAAAGAATCTAAATGTTTTGATTCCAGTATTCACAGAAGGTCTAATGCTGAGTGTCTCTAACTTTAATGGCAAACAAGCCACAATATCAGTGATGCAATGAATTTGCTAAGGTTAGATTTACCAGTAACGTTTCAGAGCAAAACAGCTGATGTAACTTAATTTTTTTTTTTTCTAGATCAATTGAGTCACAGTTAACTACACTGGATTTAGGATTTCAGAATACTCTCCCTGGATATAAATTTGTAGATGGATAAAAAGATGTGGTACATCCTGCAACCACATCTAGACAGACTCTGGTTAAATCCTGGTTAAATTCCCAGACAGTAGGTGATCAACTCACTTTACACTACCAGAATTTCTTGAAGAAGATGCAGTTTCCAATTTGGAAAGATACTGAAATGTTGAATATCAGCCTCAATTAATTCACATCACCAGAACATCAGTTCTGGGATGTTCAGCTGATAACTTCATTAGTTGTTCCTCTTATCAGTTATGTTTCAATATGGAAAACACACCTGCTATCTTTGTAAAAGGAACAACTTAAAATTGAGTTCTTTCCTTCTTTATGTTTCAAAATTGAGAGAATTGGTGGGAATAGTGTACGCTATAGACAATGTCAGCACAGTCTATGTCACAGGTCTTAGGAGCCTACTTAATTGATGGATGTCAGTCCATGCTAATACTTCACCAAGAGAGAAAAATTGTGGGGAATGCTTTTCTTCCAACTAAGAGTGTAAAACACAGTGAGATTCCAAAAGGAAAACTAGAAATAAAAGTTGAAGGCCCTGTTTAACCAGAGGTTGGACTGCTCAGCTAAGTGTGCTTCCATTCACAGCCATAAACCCTGACAAGAGGGAGCAAAGCAAAAATTCGGATCAAAAACACTGAATCCCGAGAGCTGGAAAGTAGGTTGAGGAGAGCTGACAGCTCTCTGAAGGAGAGTTATATTATGCCCTGATTTTCCTCAGAGATTTAAGAGCTGATCCATTTCTTAAAAATCCCAAGACTAGAGCTGGAACAATTTATTTCTGCCTTCTAATATGAAGGCTTTATAATTCCTTCACATTTGTTATCATAAATGATACAAGACAGAAGGCTTGATCAGAGTCTGAGAATATGATCAAGAATCTGACAGTATGTGGCTACATCAAAGAAACTACACAGCACCCCACAGACTACCACAGGGCTCCATCTGCACACTCAGCTGTCAGGCCGGGATTTTAGAACGAAATCCCACCATTTAAACTAGCTTATACCTGTGATGTGAGATCAAAATCTGAGGAGAAAGGGTGGGCCATTTGTTTGCTTTCATTTTTATTACTATATTGTACATTGCCAGCAAGCACTTTTTGCATACTCTAAACATAAATTGCAGTTTTCTCTTCTTGAGAAAGATCATTCTGATCATTGGTTTATATTAAAGAGGTTTAGCTGGAGTTCTGGATAAGAATCTTAGCAAGAAAAAAGTAAAAATGATCAAGGCATGAAAATTTCCTTCTGCATTTCTCTGAAATATAAGAGTTCAATATACCAAAAGTCACAGTTACAACGTGCCTGAGTTACTGTATCTAGTTATTTTTCTGAACCAACACTGATAATGACACATACCACCCTCAGAATTCTTCTGTTCGTCCAAACAGATCCCTATTGTCTGTTGCAAATGCATCTTCAAAGTTAGTTTGGTTTGGATGGTACACTTTCCTAAAAGCCTCCAGATCCATTTCAATTTGTCTCCTGAAAAACTTCTCATAGGATATAACCTTCTCCCGGACAAAATGACAAACTCCTTAACTTAGATTGCCATATTTCTGTTGTGTATTTTTTGAGTTGGCATTTGAACATATAGGTTTGTGGTTACATATACTTCAGGAAATTATCAAGCAGAGAAGCTGAAATAAATTTGACGCAGATTTACAACCTCACTTTCTGCTTTCCTGGGTTTTTTTTATGCATAGTCCAATTATCGCTTCGTATGAACAAGGAAATTTTCAAAAGGTACAGCTGGCTTCTGATGTCCACTAACTTGCAGTGGGAGCTAGAAACCAGACATCAATAGGCTCTGTCTCACTTTTCTGTTTTAATGTTGTTTGCTTCCCTTTCTTCTCCTTCTCCCTAGCTTTCCCTTTGTGAGTTATGAAGAACAAACAAAATGCTGAGAAAAAAAGTGAAAATTAAGATCACATAGTCCCTCAGTTTCCCCTTCAGACTCTCCCCAGCTTCTGTGGTTTATCTCAGTGTACCGTGACAGATCTTGAGATGAGACTTTTTCTCCCTTCTTGGAACGTGGTTGTGACTAATTCTACTGCAAGGTGACATAAATCTGCCACAAATTGTTAGTCCCAAATAAATTAAGTGGCTATTTTGACTTTGAATTCAGCTTTGTATTGTTTATATCAGCCTTGTATTCCTTATACCAGTTACNAAAAAAAAAAAAAAAAAAAAAGTCGAGTTCTCAGAGGAAAGTAATTGAATCCTATGTATGGGAGTCATGCATATGTGTACTATTCACTATAGTAACCAGTAGAGTTCAGCTATGATCACGATCAGCATGGATGCTAAATGATTAAACAGGCTCCTGTTCATAAAATATTTTTCATTCAATTACATTTAAATTGCTACAAAACAGAATAAACATGGTTCAGTGATGCAAAAATCACAGGAGTTTTCAAAGCTGTTATTTTCTTTGTCTGATTTTTACACTTCACATAATGGTACCCTCAGATCTCATAACTAACCTGTCATACTTTGAATTATTGCTTATTCACAACTTTATTATCACATCAGATATATTACTATTCCTTCTCCTTGAATTTAGGACCCAATGACAACACTAAATTGAAACGTCATTGTACTGCAGCTAGCACAATGATTACAGAAAGTCACATCTGCTTCAAATATAAAGTGAGAAGCACTATGCGTCACAGACACTTTTCTGGTCATTTGTACGTCTTTCCCTTCTCATTAATCAATGCGTTAGGCACAGTATGAAAGAATGGTAATTAGGTTATTCTAAGGTGTTTTATAAATGGGGTATATATTCTATGCATAGATTTCTGAGCTAAACCCTTGTCACATATTTTGAATTGATATTATACGAATGTTTATATATGTGTATATATAGACATATATCTATGTATGCGTGTGTCTGTGTGTACACTATATGTTAAAGTATGTTATCAAATATTTTGTTAATAAAATGAGAGGAAAAGATATATCTTTATGTCACAATATGAAACAGCAACCAAGCCCCTTTATTTATACAGCTCCATAAGGACTTTAGAACCCAACCTCGTTTTGCAAACTGGACTGTCAGCTCTATCTGGTACAGGGTGGTCTGGCAACCCCAAACCTTCCTGAGTAGCAGTGTCACATTAGCCAGGTTTAATCCCACATCTTTTACCTACAAACTGACTGGTATCAGTCAATTTTTACAAAACTGAAAAAAATAATAAAAATACATGCTTATCATGAATAAACACATAAACAGAACTAATGTTTAGAATGGATTGCATTCCATGTGTCATTTCATGAACACATGGCAAACAAGCGTGTTAATTGGATGCATATATTGAAAAGATATATTTCAAACACATTTAAGAGCACCACCAATAGAGACTTGCTCTCATTTCTTTTATATATTTTTAAAGAAAACAGAATTGTTCTGAACATGCTTTTAGTACTTACCACTGTGTCGTACTTTTGAGAAGGCTTCAGAATTCACCCAAAGGAGGCAGCATGATGTCATCTCAGCTACAGCAGTTTTTCCTATTAGGAGGAAATATATAGTGCTCTTCAATAAATGAAGAAAAAAATGCATGCTTATGAGTCACAAATGGTGAAAAAAAAAAGTTATTTATTAAACCACCTGTAATGCTGTTTCTCAAGATTAAAAAAAGAAAAATCATAATATTGATACAGAGAGAATACATTGATCACAGTGTATTGACTTCTGTCATAAAAATTATTAGCGATATCTTTTATTTGCAAATCGACCACTGCTGCAAAAATAGCATTGTTTTTAAACCTACATACCACAAAAGTATACATTTTAGGGGAAAAAGCTAAGGCAAGAACTTCAAAATAAAATAAATAAATAAATGCCACAAAACCTTGGGGTTTACATTATTCCTACATTATTCCAAATATTTCTGTAAACATATTATACATATTCAAATATAAAATATAAATGTTCAAATATATTAAAATATAAAGATTCAAATATTTTTAAAGCAATTTGACTATTATTTATTCTTTACTGTGGGTAATTCAAAACTGTAGCTTATACTTCAAATGAAGTTTCAATGTATAGACATTTACCAATAGTCTATGCATTTTAGATAGACTATTTAGATAGACTAAATACCGATATTTACCAACAGTCTCCTCTGTCAGGACTATCTTGAGACACTATGATTTAAAACTCAAACCTTAATAGCATTAAGAAAATTATTTCACAGTATAGTGCTTATTAACACTGTAGAAACACTGCTGCCATAAGCCCACAAATATGTTCCACAAACTTATATGGCGTTTGGGGTCCACCTGCATGTTACTCATCAGTAGGAACAGTCATGACTTCCAGATAACTGGTAACATATGGACTATCATCACAAGCAATATATCTATACATACACATGCATACAAACACCTCCTTTCTAAATATGTGTATGCATTCATACAGTAATTTAAGAAATAAATTAGTTTTTAGCAATAAAGATCCTAAGGATCATTGCACTGAGTTTCCATCTTGTATTTCAGAAATTTTTCTCATAGTAGTTAAAGAAAAAATCATCAGATTTTAGACTTCACTTTTGACCAATATCAATGGCGTAAATGAAATCAGGCTTTAACACTTACTTGCTACCGGCAGATCCTGTGATCTTAATCACACTGAATAACTCTTTCTCATGAATGGTTTTGACTCACTACAGCCAAACCACTCCCTGTAAGTGCAATTCATTTTAACAGCTGCAAACACAGGCCTCAAGTCCATGTAAAGAAGGTGATTATCTTTAGAAACTGGAAAGAAATACCAGCGGATGGATATCTGAATATACATCTGAAAGGAAGAAATTTAGGAATATGGAAGCAAAGCAATATTCATTATGAATAAGTGACGTGTGAAACACTCTAGCTAAACTGTGAAAGTGTCCATCTGGACACTTGCTGCAGGGGAACCCTGGCAACACTGCAACTTTTCATACACACCCGCTGAGGAATCAGAAGTTGAAGTTTAGGGCAATCTTTATTCCGAGCTATGGTAATGTCTTAAATCTCTCCACATGACAGTGGCACTTTTACTGGAGATTTCACTGCTCACGTAGACTTTGACAGCCATTCCAATTCTCCAACAGTAGTAGGTGATTAAACCTAGGATATAAGAAATAAGGAAGGATTTAAGGAATGGCTGGACAGTGAAAATCTGCTAAGGCTGACAGAGCTTCCATTCTCAGTTATTTTAAATTTGTATTTCTTTATTCGGCAGCTTTTATAGTTTAATTCCTGCTACAAGAAGAGAACGATACTCTCATTGGCTTTGCAGGTAAACATGGGGATTGCAATTACTCTATCTCCACAGCACCTAAATAGTCTCCAGCTTTAAAATGTAAAAATGAATGAAGAAAGTGCTACTTGTGAACTATCTTTGTATCTTCACGTTTTGTATCTTTTATCTTTGTACCTGTGTGTTTATCCTTTTCACCTTTCATGTGTCTTACAGATCTTCTAATTCTCCTTGCTAGATTGATTTTAATTGTAGATGACTAGATTATAGTTTAGACTTTATATATTCTAGTAAACCACACTGTTCTTTCTTGTCCATTTACAGATCATGTTTAGACATTATCTTGGTAATAGGCAATTACTCTCAAAACTAACTGCAAATACTGCACTTCCTTGTATCAGTATGCTTTTGGGGGCAAGCATGAGGACACACCTTAAAAGACTGTTGGTCAAATTCTAAGACAAAATATAGATGTCTTCTACATATATTTTTCTTTTTTAAAGTTTAATTTTATCTCCATATTTGTGACAACTGATTTCCTCATAATTATAAAAATTTAATAAAAATGTTGAGGGAATTTGGCAGTCATTCTAAGCATATTTTCCTGAAGTCTAAAACAGGTTTTCTCACCAGTCCACAGGCTCATAGGTAACTTAAATCTGAGTGTGCTATAATGCCCCTAGTTTTAATGCTACTGAGTTTAAGCTTACCTAATTGGCTTATTTCTCAGAAATATCAGAACAGTCCCTGCTTTTATAGAAGATACAACAACAAGCAACTAAGACTGATATTCTGTCATTATATTTACACAGTTATCTTAGTCTTTACCTGAGAAATAAAATCTCTGTCTGATAAAATTTTTTTGTTTTAAACATGATGACTTACTCTCTCCAGCCAACCCAAAAGCTTCTGACAGATCTTGGCAAAACCCACATATGGGCTAAAAATATTTGTTTATTCTTTGATGCTCAGTTTTATTCATCACAATGACTGGGCTACTGCAATTAATTTCAGTTTGAGCAGACAGGTTCATGAAGTGTCTCTGAGAAAATGTACCATTTGAAATGCAGTCTAGCATCTTTAAATATGGGTTTAAATCTGTATCTTTTACAGTGTTTGCATACTTTTCCCCATTGATTCAGTTTCATATCAAGTTCTTTCCTTTGAACATTTTAATAATAAGCTCTACCCACTCTTAAATGCAATAATTTCATAGGTAGCGACACATTCCGTAGCAATTAAATTTTCAAATTTTTTTAACTATAAATAGAAAGCCACTGACTAAACAATGGATAAATGCATCTGGGCAGTTCTGTGATGTTCTCCCAGCGTCAGTAGCCCAGAAGTCAGAATAAGCAGATGATGTTATTTCAACTGTTTATTGCCTGGACAATTTGGGAGGAGGGGGATGCTCAGAAGAGGAAAGCCAGCTAGAGGTAGATCTCACAGCAGGAAAAGGGCACAGACCAGCCAGAGGAGCATCACAGATACGCAAACTAAATCAACTTTTCCCCTAATTTAGATATTTGAAAGCTAAATAACCAAATCTGACCTCAGGCTTCCCTTGTGTTTAGTAGGAAAAAGTAGTCATCCCGAATGGTAGAAGTGTTATTTATATCCATGAGTCAAAGAGTGTGGGCTTTAAGTAAGAAAACTACCCGCTCTTCACATATACCAACTGAGGTAATGTTGACTTACAGATATCCAAGAAATGAGTGATGGTATCTTATTTGCTTTAGTTAAAACAAATGTAAGTATCAAATAATGCAAAGGCAGTGAAATGTAACTCCTATTTTGCTAAATGTACAGTAACTTTCTCTTTGCCTAGAGAGAGGAAATTCACCAACAAGAAAAAGCTCGCATTTTGGGGACCCATTTTTCAACTTTAATCAAAAGCCGCACACCAGAACAAGACAGGGAGCCTCTCACACACACACTACCCCTTAAACGAATATATTCCAAGTTGTATTCCTTGTCTTGAAGCAGATTGAAAAGATATGGTGGAACCTGTGTTTTCTTTCTCCCTCTGACATAGTAGTTTCCTCACAATTCTCTGCTCATCTCTTTCTGCTTTAAATAGTTAAACCTATGAACCTACCTGTGCCTCTGGTCTTGATTCCTGCCTGTCCCATAAGGATCCCCCTGTGGTAGAATACTCAGAGAGAGCGGGAAAAAGAGACTGAGTCTCCTCTGACGTCAGAGTTAAGGGACTCAGACACAAGCAACTAGAATATCCCACAGAACAGGGCGGTGGCTTCAGAAGGAAATGACAAGAAAAGGAAAGAATACGAACGCATCAATCTGTGGCAAGCTCTACAAGGTGAAGAAAAATCCTAGCAGAGATCAGAGATGAACATAGCAGGCAGAACAGCCTAACACAAACAACAACCAGAGACTGCTCTTCAGAGAAAATGGGCTGCTACCAAACATACAACTGCAGCAGCAGAGGAGCAATAACACAGAAAGGGAAAGGCTGAGGCCATCTCCACAGGAGGCAGACCAGGGAGGAGGAATGAAGCTGTTTGTAAGGTATGATGGCAGCTAGGAGCAAGTAATGTGAATTTGCAGAGGTCCCTCTTTTTTCCAAAAAGTACTAACATTCCTTGCTAAATCTTGCCTTCAAAAGTATTTAGGTATGAATCTTTGCTAATAAGACCTGTAAAACACAGGTTCATTTCTCATGTGGGCTACATCAGAATCACCATGAACTACCTATCAAAACAAAGATATCATGTGATATAGCAGATAAAACAGATTAAAAACTCCTTATCAGAAGAATGAATGAGGGTAAATATTTGAATAGCATATAATACACATTTCATTAGAAAATGTGAAGATTTTTGCAACACCAACAAATGGAAATCTAAAGGATGAAAGGATGACAATATCAGTACGAGGTTCCAAACAAACCTAATAATTAATACTACAGGTCAAAAAACAGAAACGCTCCAGAAAAAAAATATGCTGAAGGGAAAAAAAACCCACCCAACAACAACAAAAAACCAAACTCAAAACACAACAAGCAGATTGGAAACAAAAATGTTAGACTCAGTTGAATCAAAATGAAACAAAACAAATTTCAAAAGTTTGCAAAATGCTACGAGAAGTCAGGAAGAATTAAACCCATGAACCCTGGGCCCAAAACAGCAACATACACAAAAGAAATGCTGATGATGCAGAAGAGAGTGATTTGCCATGTTAAGAAATTCTGAATGATAAATGGAACGATAAATCCCCTTAAGGGAACTCCAGGCCAGAAAGTAGCAATGACAAGAAAGCATGCAGAATAAGACATGGTAAAAATGAAGGACATAAGAAAGGCTAAGTCTAAGGTCAAATAGAAGGGGAAAGAGTGCCAGTCCTGTGTCAAAAGAAAAGGCTGATTCTCAAGTCAGGGATAAGAGAAAGGCCAAACCTGAGATTAAAGAGGAGGAGGAAAAGGAGAATAAGATACCGCTAAAGGAGAAAGACGGCAGAAAAGGTAAGGAAAAAGACCAATCCAAATAATAAAAAAAAAATAATATTAAGGACAAACCTGAAGTCAAAGGAACAGAATCCTAAGAGAGCTTCAAGACCATGCTGAGACATACTGAAATTAAAGATCAGTTGGAACAGCAAGAGCTCCACATAATAACCCTCAAGCTTGTCAAGGTACAGCTTTCAGAAACTGTAGACAGTGAATCAGACGAATAGAAGACAGAATAATCCAGCCAGTGTCATGAAGTTCTGATCATATATTCAGTCCTCACTTCAAGTGTACAGTTAAGTCTCCTTGGACCTTTTAATATTATTTCTGTGTTTCTGAAACTAACAGCAAGAAATGTGCCAAAAGGCACTTAAACCGCTATTACAGGAAGGCTCTCACTATGCTTGAGGTAATCTTGACTATCTGTGTCACTTCCAAATTATTACTAGTAAAGCAATTACCCTTGATGAAATCATATATGCTTCTCTGTGCACAAGCAAGACCTGATAAATGTATCTACCTTTCTCCCATATGATTTTTTTTAAGAGCCTAGGTAATTCAGGAAGAATTTCTCTTAAAATTTTCATAGCCAGAAAGACTGGAATGACTGGAAATTCATTCAGTGGAAATTCATTCAGTGAAGATTGACACATGAAAATCCTCTCATAAGTGAAAAGGTTTTTATCTTTACATAAATGATGTGTCAGATACTATCATTGTTGGTTAATGCACAGGCAAAATATAAGCCACTGAGCTGTTTTTCACACACCCTCCCCCCAAAAATGCAATGTAAGGTAAGAGAAATTGCAATCCCAGCTGTCAAACTGAAATCAGCACATCAAAATTTGTCTCCACTTAGGTCTTTGCCTATCTAGCTGCATAAATTTCCATTCCTATAATACCTGAACATCTTTCCAATGGGTAAGGACAGGCACAGGGAGGCTATTCCAGTTCAGCATTGATAGAACTGAGAAGTTGCCAGAGATCCAAGGCAGAGGTCCCTGACTGACAGCAACTGCACCAGAGTTTCTGAGACTTCCTTCTCTTGAAAACTGAGCTCTTACTAATTTTCACCTTCACGGTGTTTGCCAGTTCTCCAGAATGAAATTAAAATGTTAGTAAACCAAATCATAGAATGTGACCAACCTGTATTTCATCTCCAAAAATATATTCACAGAAAACCTTTCAGCCTAGCATGTCCCTGAGGGCACCACCAGTCCTGCCTGTCCCTGCCCGGCCCTCCGGGGCTCCCTCCACCCTGCCCAGGCCCCAGGACCCCATGTCAGCCCCCCGGGGACGTCAGCCCCTGCCCCAGCAACGCCACAGCAGGGCCGGTCTCCAGCTCCCCACAGCCCTGCCCTGCCCGGCCATAGAACCCCTGAGCCGGGCCCACCAGGCCCACGTCCCCACCTCAGCCCATCCCCGTCCCCATGGAGGTGTCCCATGCCCGGGTCTGGGGCTGTCCCGGTGCCCCCGGCTGCCCTGCACCTGGCTGGGGGTGGGACGGGCCCTGGCTGCCATCACCCATCATGGGGAACCAGCAACGTTCCTGGCCCCTGTGATGCCATGGCACAATGCTACCAAGTTCAAAACTGCAAGTGAACTATTCATGCAGCAAAAAATTCCAACTTTAGCCTGACCCAGGATGAGAATCAAATGAGGAGCATATCCTTCTTGTGGCAGCAATCATTCAACCTGTAACAGAATCACAAAAATCCACATCTTCTGAACTCGTGATATATTTTTTCCCAGCCACTTTCATGGAAATTATGTGGATTAAATGTGAACAAACACACAAACAAACAAAAACCCACACCAAACACTGCAGCAGAATAAACTCATACAGTCAGTCAAGAATGGAAACAACTAGTTACCACCAATTTTTTTTTATGTATTTCCTCTGTTACTGAAGCTTTTCCTTTTTCTCCACCCAGACTAACTAAAACTTCTGAGATAAACCTAAGCACTAAATTCCTTAACTCCAATGAGTAGTCAGAATTACAGGCTCCACAGAGACATGAATCTTACTATTGTCTCTATGGAGAAACCCTCATTTTTGTTATATCCTGTCTTTACAAGTTTTTACGTGACTGAGCCACCTACTTGCTACAGAGGTGCTGCCTCTCAAATTGTCTAATTGATAGATTAATTATGTTGTGAAAGGGACTGTATCTACATTTCCTTACGAGGTAATGCTTAGAACATTTCTTGCTAGCGTGTGTTCATTGTAAAGTTTGCTGCTTTGGTTTCAGCCCCTTAAGAGATGGTCTTCTGCATCCAGAACCTCATCATTTCTTCCAAGTATATCTGTTGGTAAAATGAGCAATGTTAACTCTCTTTAAAAACCTTGCTAAACTTTGAGATTACTGAACTGAAATTTTAACACCAGAAGCTGTCTTAAAATTGAGCAATCAAAAATGAAATAAAATAAGAATGGCTTTCATCCTAGCAGAAAGCATTATATAAAGAAGTGGCAATGAGGTTATTGGTTCCACCTCTCTGCATTTTAAATTAAATAGTCAGGTGAAAATAAATGTCTTAAACTGTAATATATAAAGAGAGGTGGTCATCACTGAACTACAGCCTCAGCCCACTTAGACGTAATTCCCGTTCATTTACCTTGACATTGGATCTCCTTCCCTATCACTTGCCCCTTCTCCTTTCAAAAGGTATTTATTAATTTATTTCTTCTAGTAGTTTTTACCTGTGTAGAGATAATCATCATAAGGTAGGGGCAGACATAATCACATCCTACCTATACTTATGGACTGAAACCCACACAATCTAAACCGCAAGGAATGTGTTTTGCCAACCTTCTTCCTTGTCTCAAAATGATTGGCGAAGAAGAATGAACAATGTTATCACAAAAAATAACTTGTGAGAGGACTGGGGAGTAGAGATCAACAAACCCAAAGTACAACAGCAGTCTGATAGGGTCATCTTAGCAGTCTTTAAAAACAACCAGCATGGCTAGAAGCATTCAAGTATTGATTAAATAGATTTCTCTAGACATCTTTTCTTAATTCAAAACTTTATATGATGAAGCAATTAATCCCAGGATCCAGGCACACGGACGACAAGGTAGTCATCAGAAGCAGTCAGCATGGAGTCAGCAAAAGCAAGTCATGCTTGATCAACTTGATAAACTATAACGAAACAACTGGCTTGGTAGATGAGGGGAGAGCAGTGGATATCGTCCACCTGGACTTCAGTAAGGATTTCCACACGGTTTCCCATAAGATCCACATAGAGAAGCTGATGAGGTCTGCGCTGGATGAGCAGGGAAAGGCTCAGGGGGATCTTACTGATGTTTATAAATGCCTGAAGGGAGAGTGCAAAGAGGATGGGGCCAGGCTGTTTTCAGTGATGCCCAGCAACAGGACTAGAGGCAATGGGCACAAACACAAACACGGCAGGTTCCCTCTGAACATCAGGAACCACTTTTTAAATGTGAGGGTGATTGAACACTGGCACAGGTTGCTCTGAGAGGTTGTAGAGTCTCCCTCCTTGGAGATATTCAAACACTGTCTGGACAGAGTTCTGGACAACCAGCTGTAGGTGTCCCTGCTTGAGCAGAGGGCTTGGACAAGATGATCTCCAGAGGTCCCTTCCAACCTCAACCAGTGAGTCATTCTGTGCGTCTGTCATCTGTAAATACATGTACCTTTTTTGAGAAAGACAGAATATGCCATTGAAATGAGAGTCTTGCCTGACTCAGAGAAGCCAGACTCCTGTTGCAAAGGTTATAGAAGATGTTCAGTGTTTGGTTATTTCTAATTCATGCCAGTGAGTCACTTCATCAATTACTCAGATCATTATTTCTCCTTATGGAGCAGTGCCATTTGGTATTAGCAACTGAAGACCACCTTGAACGATAATCTCCCACATCTCAAGTGAATAATAAGCAAAAGCCTGATTCAAGTCAAGTAGAGCAAGGATTGCTGTAGTCATGTATCTCCAGGGCTTGTTCTGTCCTCAAAAGAGACAAGGGAAGAAACATATTGTAACAGTTTCCAGCTTGATTTAAAACATTATACAGAATCATCTGCCTACCAATGGAAAGTCAGAGTCAGAAGAAGGGAAAAGAAACAGTTCCATCTTCTTCCAGTGCTACACAATCACATTAAATGGGACGTAGGCACCCTTACACCTCTTTTAGCCTCCCTGCCAAGAAGAGAAAAGCACTTAAGTGTCTATCTGGCAGCCATAGCCTTGTGAGCAAACACAAACACATTTGAAACCCACAAGATTCTGTTTCACATGACTGTTATGAAAGCTCCTCTAAGTGTGCGGCTTAATGGCTCTGTCTCTACTGCCTCCCCCTAAGTCTCGTTCCCACAGTTGTCTACATCACAAGGCCTTCTGGGAAAATCACAGTTCCTTTCTTTTTTACATATGTGGGGTTTCCTTTCGACAGATAGAATAACTCTAAGTAGAAATAAACAGGAAGAGAGGAGTAAAAGGGACCAAAGAGCAGATCCAGATCATGGCTCAACCTGCCCATAGCCCAGTCTGCCCCAACTGTTGCAAATCCTACCCCAGCCTGCAGTCTGAATACAGCCAGAATTTACTTTGGTAACAAAGATCAACAACAGAAAATTACAGAGAATTCATATCTAAGGTTGCCATTCCTCTTCCCTCAAATTCAATGAGGAGAAAACTCTCTTGCTGGAAACCTTTCTTCCTCTAATTAAATTCCATTCTGGCTTATCTGGGCTGTACTTGAAACTATCAGTTTTCCCTTCTCTCGCTATCTATTTTCAGGAAAGTCTTGGCAGTTTACCAAAATCACAGTATATAAGAAGCAAATATTTTCAAATGTGTATCCTTTTTTACAGCCAAAACGTGAAATAACAGGAATGATGACAGCTGCTATCAGCACTACTATTATATTGGGAGTGCATGAGGAGACTAAAAGAGAAGGGATGGGGTCTTGACAGGAATCTCATGACCAACCCCATTCCCTGATCTCAAGAAGCAAATGAGGCAGAGACAAGAGGGTGAGATGGATTTTTTTGGACAGAAAACTAAACTAGGTTCCCTCTACAACTGGGACTTGGCACCTGCAGCCCAATCTCCCTCTTCACTACCAGACTACTGTCAGCTAAACAATGTGAAGTCCTGTAGCTCAAGTGGCAACAGGTCATGCTGAGTGTTGAAAGCGTGACTTCAAGGTGTTTTGCAGAAGATGTGGTAAATGTTGTACTTAGCATCATATGGGTTTGGTTTGTTTTGTTTTTTTTTCCTATAACTTACAATATTCTGTGAAGACCATACAAAAAATCAACAAAAAAACAAAGTCATAAAGTTGAAAGAACATTACTGATTTTTGCAAAGTTTTGAATTCAAAAGTTGAACTGAATTTACCAAAGCAATCTAAATTTGATCCCCTTATGATTTGACATTGTTAAAGGATATAATTTGAAAATAAATTACCTGTTATTTTTTTTTTAACTTAACATTCTGGATGCACAACTGGAAGAATTTGTGTTTTTCCTAAGCAACCTTAAATATGCTAGTTTTTAACTTCTCATTGTTTTATCTTTTTCATCTGAATTATGCTTGCAGACTAATGTAATGAATAACAAAGCATATCATCACTCAATTTGATATTGCCATTTTCTATACATCTTCTATTGTGCAAATTACTTTGATTATTTCTCTCTCACCTCATTTTCTTAATTTCCTGGATGTGCTACAGGAAAAAAAAAAAAAAGAAAAGGTTTACTATATGCCTATCAGCCTTCTGAACATATGCAATGGTGTAATAGCTTTCCCTTTGTCCCTCTCCCGTTTTTGAATATTATCTTTTCTTTTAAAACTAATGTCTCCCTATCTATGCCTACATACACCCACTTATATACTCTTACTGTAGCAAACTGATTCACAAGTTCCTTAAACAAATCTTAGACAAGTAAACACTGAAGCAAGAATTTAGTGGAGAACTCTATGTGCCTTCCTCAAGCTTGATGACTTGAGGCTGTCTCCATCCATATATAACAGGTGAGAATGTGGCCCTAAATCCTTTTGATAAGTTTGACATGTTCAAAAGATATTTGTGCAATAAATGCATTTTGTTTAACGTTTCTACTAAGAATTAAATCAAATGCAGAAAGTTAAATTCATGAATTATAACTTAATCATGCATTATAATTTTATTGTGTTGAATGAACCATGTAGCAAATGTTAGATAAAGTTTAAGAGTGATGATAGATTCCTGAAACACCCACAAGAGATGCATGAGCCCCTGGCATTGGATTATCTCAATCCTCAGCTAATCAACCACTCCATGTACTAACTGAATCTATTAGATTTAGAATTCTCCAAAATTAGCACCAGACAGTGTAGAATAATTAATTTAACAAGTTAATAACAAACACAGTAATAATAAAAGCCCTTAAATTTCCCCAGGGCAGGAAATCAATATGTTGGTAAATTTATTTAAACTTCCTTACATGAACTGAGTAAGTTGCCTAAAATGTTTCCAGTGTCTTGGAATATTTGCTGAAGATTCTAAAGCTTCCCAAAAGTCTAATAAATCTCCTCTTGTCTGCCATCAGAGTGAGAAATGAAAAGATTTCTCTCACTGTAGGGCTATATATAAAGTCATTGTTCTATATTTAGAACACTTTGGTTTTGGCTAGACCTTGCTTGCTCAAGGCTATCAGTCGTCTTTAGATCTCCTGCCTGCAATAGCAACAGGTTATATCATAAAATGTTGATTACAGGTCATAACAAAAACAAATTTACAATTGTCATGAGTCCAGTATCTCCACTCTCTTTCCACTTATCTGGTTGAGAAGCCAATTGCTTTTCTCTGCCCTGCTGTTACTTGGAAGGATAGAGATATTCATGAGTGAATGAGTTATAAACACGTTGGCCTTTTAGTATTTTAGTTCTCAAAACTGAAGAAAGGCTACAGTTGCTTTGAGCAGAAACTAAGAGATTGATCCAGAGCCCTCTGAAGTCAATAAAAGTCCTCATGACGTCAGTAGACTGCCAAAGTCAGTACAAGTATCCATGTCTTATATTTGCTGTCTCATACTTGGCTGCAGCCTACTGGACACATAATTTTCGAAGGAAATTCTGACAGGACATAGGTAATTATACTCAATGGTAGCTGCTACTGGAAAATTATAAATCACACCATGGTTGTGATAGCAATAACCCTCACAAGGTCTCAAGTACAGCATTAAAGAGAAACATATTTTAAAAGTCTCCTGCACAAAAGCAAAACTGTTGCCATTTTGCAAACCACAAGACAAATTTTACCTCAAAAAGATCCAAGAACTAATGATATACTCTGAGTTATGTAGAGAAAAAAAGCTAATTGACCAAACTGGTATACCACATGCTACATTGTAGTGCTGTGTGAAGACAACAGGTCAGGTCTCAGGTCCAAGTAACTTGGAGTTATGCATTGATATTTGTAGAAGTACTGCTCTGAGTACACACAGACTCTAGAAACATAAATGTGCGGTCAACATTAATATGGCGGATAAAGTATAAGCTCACATCAGGCAGCTAAGTGGCCTGATTTTCAAAAGCTTTGAAAAACTAATACCTCAAAAGACCCCTCTGGTGTCAAGCCACTGCAGCAATAAAATCTTTGTCTTTCTTGAGCACTGCAAACTCCAAATGCTGTGTATGTTATTTTCCAAAAAGTAATTGCCTATTTGTAGAAAATTTTCTCAGCATAGATAACTATGTTAACAAAGATATTCTGCATGCTAGTAACCATTTGAAGTTTTTAAAAATACACTAGATCTTCCACCAATAACATAGTCTATATTACAAGCACATAAAAACATCACAGTTTGCAGTTCTTTTTCATTCTTTTTTCTATTAACCTAAGATGCAATTGAGACTCTGAGACGATGGGTAAGTGATAAATGCCTTAGTTGTAGTCATCACCTGCTTTTAGCTAATAATGCAATTATTAAAACCCCTCCGTAAACAATCGGACATCATGGAAAAAGCTTGTTGTTCTTGTTATTTTTTAATAGACCTCTTAAGTTTGCATTATTTTAGGTAAGGCCTTAAATTTTTTTACTAGTATTCTCAGAGGTTGAAACTGAACTTGAGATATTGAGAAAAAAACTCTCTATAGAAAACACAGATCATATTCTTTTAAAATGAGATTCTTGTTATGTAATTGCTTCTAAACATGTAAACAGAAATTGTCACTACCTGATTATCTATGCACAAAGAAATGCCACTCTTTCACTCAAGAAACCAACTAGAATGTATGTCCTCACAAAAACAAACCTCCCTAGCTGGTATTCAAGAGACAGATGTTCACAGTAAATAAACCACTACAGATGGTCATTTTTTTTTTTAGAATTTCAGTTTGCATTTGTTTCAAATTTTTTTTTAAATCACTCATTTAAAAAACAAAAAAAAAGCTATTTATAAAAGTCATTCAAGATTATTAAGTAGATCCATGCAATCTTTGTTTGGCAACGAAAAACACCAAACATATACAAGAGCTGAAGAATGCATTTACATCTACATCTACACACACACATACACATACACATATACAAACACATATAAATATACATATATTTTTATTAGAAGTTGATTTTTTTTTATTTGAAAAATCATTTTTTAATATGAGTTTCAATTAAAAAAAAATCCAAGCATATCTAATCCTTTAGTCCTTTTCATGTGAGAAATATTAATGGCTGTTGCTGAACTGAGAGA
Source organism: Ibidorhyncha struthersii (assembly GCA_013398815.1). Lineage (NCBI taxonomy): Eukaryota > Metazoa > Chordata > Aves > Charadriiformes > Charadriidae > Ibidorhyncha > Ibidorhyncha struthersii. Next base: position 213,675 of record VZSZ01007028.1, on the reverse strand, counting down.
CCTGTGCTGCAACAACCACTATATTAGCTATTCCCTTGATTGGTACCCTTTGGTAGAATTTTAAAATGGGATTGAAATATTTGTCATTAAATTAGCATTATATAACGTGCTCAGCCATGATTACAAATAATGAAGGTAGTTGTCTTCTTCAAAATTTTCATATTGCAATCAATTCATAATGCTGAAAAAAGTTTGGGGTTTAAAACATTCAGGATTGGCTAGAGAAGAAAACTGCTGGTTTTATTGCTGCTTTTGGAAGTTTAAATTTTATGTCTTGAGTTAAATACATTTAGGCAGGCAACTCATGTGGAGATTTTCCTTCTGAAATACCTAGGAAATTTCCAGTGCCTATATTATAAACTTCGTCCTCTAAATGAAAGCATTCTACATTGCACTTCACCACCCCCAAAAAATCAGCCATCTCCACTGTTCTCTGCTTAGCAAAACCCCCAAAAGAATAAGACATGGTAGTCTGAGTCCTTAAACCTCAGCCACAGTAAAATATATCCATTAGAATTATTTTCAATAGATGCTATGCTTACTATGTTTTTTTTCACCCCTTTTAAATTCAGAATAATTGAAAACCCTATGATACACCTCCAGATGTTTTTTTCAAGAGTATGTCTCAAACAGAATTTACTTATAGATAACCGGCATATAAAATACTCTCTTTCTTTCAACCATAATGATCTGCCTCCAGCATAACTGGGTAGCTTCTATTTTTCACATATGACTAAAACCACAGAATGACAATGTTGGATGGAAGAATGAACTTTCTTGATACCAATAATCTACAACAAACTGCAAAACCTACTAGCATGTAAAAGTTCAAAAAGGACAATTACCTGATCATTCCGGCCTGTGATATGTGCAATACTAACCTCAAATTGAGGCTGGAGCCTAGACTATCAATGGAATTCAAGCAGATCCAACATCCATCAATCCCACACCTTAATAAGGAAAATGTGTTTCAAAACAACACAAATGGTCAAACGTCAAGAACTGTATCACCATGAAAAGAGCAGTCCTTTATGTTAAAAGGAGATCTCGAACTATATAACAGAAATAACAATAAAGCACAATCATAAGGATTATTTTTTCCAGAAATAACATGGGTGTCTCAGACAAGGCCTTAGAACAGGAAAGCCAACAGCATACAGCCTGTGGAACAACATAAACTGACCAAGTTTCACCTGATCTAGTGAATTTATTACTTAAAAACATTAATCACAAGTGCTTAATCTCACTCTAAAGGAGACCTTAACAAAGGTAAATTGCATCCAAAAGTTCTTATTTCCTCCCAGAAATTGCAATGAGAGCCTAGAATAACTAGTTTGCACACAAGTGTCCACAGTTCGAAAACAGACCTCTGATATGCAAACAGAACCATCCCACAGCGGACTCAGGCAAGGGCTTTCCTTAAAAACTTTAGAAAAATCCTACCAATCATCTGCATATACTTTAGAAAAATCCTACCAATCATCTGCATATACTTTTAATGATCCTACTAGACAGTTAAACTAGTCAACATCTGATAGTATTGAGACTGAAGGAAGAGTAAGAAATGCTAAGTTTGTTTACAGTTTTTCTCAGTTAAAACCAAAACCCACTGCATTTCCAAGAGATTCAGAGCTATGGTACTGTGTTTCAGTGGCATCTGAGCTAAACTAGTGGTATAAGAGCCTGGCAGACAGATAGAGCTCTCACTCATCTGATGGAGACATCTTTGAGAGAGAGAGAGATGCTCATTCACCAGTAGGGAAATCACTGAAATCCAGAGGCTGTTGCTGTCTCATACCTAAGTCATCCTCGCTGAACCAAAGGTAGAAAATAAATGTCAGCATGAAATTTTTGTCATACAGCTCAGCACATGTGAGAATGAGTTGATTATCTTAAATATGTGGACCTAAAAATATAATACGTTTCTTCCTGACTCTCTTAGTTTGTGTAATATATTCAATAAGTATTTGATAAAAATTTTTAAACACAGCTTTACTGAACACATGCATTTCACAGTGGGAAACAGAGTAACAGCACTTCAAGGATCTTTCATCAACAATTAATGAGGCATACAGTAAAAGAAAGGGTGTTTTTTTGTTGGGGTTTTCTTTTTTTGAGGTTGGTTCTTTTTTTTTTGAGGGCGGTGGTGGTGGGTTTTCCCCCAGTTCTTATATCAGAACAGTCCAGAGTCTACACAGTCCCATTTCTCAGCTTCTTCAGTTTGCATCAGCCAGCCTCTAAGAATAATTAGTCTGAGACCTCCAGCCACTGGACAACAGATCTCATGATCTAAAGTAGTTACTTGGACTATTAAGACACTTTTGCATACCTTCAGTGCATAGATTTTTCAGGAAAGAAAACTGCAGCTAGGCTTAGAGATGTGATGGAAAAAATCTGCCACTGTTGGGATTAGTTTGGAAGACTGAATCACTTGGTATCCAGCTCAAGAAATTCTGTGGGCATTCTGCTCTCAACTACAAAAGCCAGGATCATCAAGGGTAACCCTTTACACCCTGTAGTGATACCTCGGCTTCTAACAAATTTAGCCATCTGATCCTGCAACATCATTCCTCAAAGTACAGCCTTCTGAATGTGGCATTTCTGGGAATAGCACCAAGATATGACAGCAATCACTGTACGTGTTGTTAATGCCTGTGGCTAGATTTTGTATTTTGGATACCTTGAGGAATTGGGTAATGTGGATATTGGGAAGTTCTTGTGGTGATTTACAAAGTCATAGTGCATCTAAATGTACCATGTCAATTCTTGTTTGATAAATGCCATAGTCTTAGGAAGAGAGGTCACTTTCTCTTCCAAAGGATACATTATGAAATACTGAAAGATATCAAGGGATACAAAGTCACCTCATACTTTGGAACAGTGTACAAACAAATGCTGGTTCTGGTTACATAAATATAGCAAAACATAAGGTAAATTTGGGGTGGGGGGAATGGGTGTGTGTGCGCCTTAAAAGATCACTAAACAGTTTAAAAATAAAGGTATTATACTGACACACTATGCCTTTGCCTAGAGCAAGCTGAACAAACAAAACCCTTGGAATTGTCTCTACTCTTCCTTTTTGAGGAAAAGGCAATATTCAGGAGAAAGTTCTACATGATCCCTATTTTCATATCTCTGATCTTAAGCTAAAGTGATCTAATAGGAATTTTTGATTCCTGAATGCTGTTAAAGCATGTTTTACTAGCACCTTTGCAATGCCAAGGCTCTGCAATTCACAGCTCTGTAAGCTTTCCCCTAAGCCATTGAGGCAGTGTTTTCCAGACCCTCATAAGCAGTATTTTTCTTTTTCCCTTGATGTTCTCAAACTCTAGCTCTTGTGTTTTTATTCTCACAGTCTTGTAACAGCAAATCCCAATAGTTTTGTTATGATAGGCACTTGTGGAAACAACTACCCCTACAGTGAGAATGGTCCCTCTTTTACCCACCCTCTCACACCAGCTTTCCTTACCTTCTGTTTTGTAGATTTCAGTTTATCATAGAGAAAAACAAAATATAGTGCACAGCAAAGTAGATATTAGCCATTTAAATGCTTAGCAAATATTATCCAATAACAAATATCAATAATCAACATGCAACACTTGAATCTAAAAATTACCATACTCCAATCAGTACTAATAGCATCAAGAATTGAAACAACCAGTGGGAATTTTCACATGGTCTTGAGTATACAGTGTGAGGGGAGAAGGATGTCAATGTCTTCATTGTTTCTACCTGCTGCACCCGAGAGAAAGGTGCTCCTCAGGGACTGCCCACCACTGACACTGCTTTTCCTAGACTGTCACGGGGGAGAGTCTACTGTTTTCTTTCCTCTCACCCATTTGGTTCCTGTTTTTCTTGTATTTTCTGCCTAAAGTAACATTCATCGTTAGAGTTCACTAATAAAACTCTGTGTATGTAAGCCTGTCCCAACACCCTTTGTGTAACAATATTTATGAATATCTAGAATGAGCATTCTTTCCTATGGCTCTAGACTGCCAGCCCAGGAAAAAGAAAAGAGCTGAAGTTAATTTATTACCTTCAAAATCATGGTGGACAGGCCAGAGTGACTCCTGGCATGACTCTAGTTACATCCAGATCAGAGACCCCAGAAGAATTTCCCAGTCTGAGTGCTGGAGCTATATCCCAATTCTGTATTTGGGCACGGCTCACAGTCTCACCTTCTCCACTCCTTCCCAAAGTGGCTCTCATGCATTTCTGAAGCAGGATTAAGTGGTGTTGCAGGTTTGGAGTTTTCACAATCTAGATACCTGAAAACCGTCTCCTCTCCCACAGAACATAAACCAAATCAAAACTAAACGAACAAACAAACAAAAATAAATTAATTCCTCTGTNNAACAACCAAAAAAAACAACCAAACCTTTGCTCAGAGACAGATGGAAGAATCTGGAAAGCATATAACAGTCTAGACAAAGTCTAGATTCTTTATTTTTTTCTAACCTACTCTATTTATTTTTTTGTGGAAAGATGTTATATTTTTTGCAAATAAAGACAAAATATTGCTCTACAAAAAATTAAGTTCTTCAGCCAAACTTTTTATCAATCTTCTCTAGAAAACTACTTCCCAGCTGACATATCTCCTTACATAAAATTCAGTGCTTATTTATTCATAGGAATTATGTACTATAAATAATCAATCCTGGTGCATGTCAGAGCAGAAAAAGAAGTTGGTATAAGGTAATAAAGTAGGTTGTAGTGGATTTTTTTTCCTCCTTTATTTCATTTTTCATCCTCCTGTACGTGGAACTTCTACCTGTCTAAACACAAAATCTGAGGACATACTGGAAGTTAGCATGACTTCATAATTTAAAACCTTCCCATCTGACTTTAAATTCTGATAAAACAAAAACCTCCTGTTTAACAAGAATCATCTGAAGAGGACAAATAAATTTAAAAGATAATTTTATCTCCAAGAGTCATTTGCTTAAGTTCTAAGCCTATTTACACATAATAAAATGTGTGTCATATTCAAGAATCTCATTTTCACCACCTCCTGTCATTCACCTCTATCCTTGTCTTAACTTTTCAGAGTCACAGTGTCAAGAAGGTTAATGCAGTTACATGAATTTGTGATGGACCATTTCACTCACATTCACTAGGGCAAACATACATGGCTGGCTGGTAAACAATTTACTCCACAGAGAATTAGTTCTTCTGAGCTGAAAAGAGACCTCTGCCAAATTAATACATTAAATGATGAGATGTCAGCTGCAAAAGGAGAAGAAAAATCCTGGAACCTGACTATCTTTTTTAAGCACTAAATTAATACTTCTCAACACTCAAATATTAGGCACAGTGCCACTGAAGACAATGGTATAAACCAACGTAAAAACAGTGTTAATGAGTTCTTAGTCATGCTTGTAATCTTTTAAATATACAGCTCACAGCAAGTGAAGAAAAATGGCTCTTAAAAGTGATGATGTATGCATTATGTCCATTTATGTGCATAGGGGAAGCTTGTTTATTAAGGACATGAAAGGAAGGCTAGTACTCCGCATACTCTGAAGAAAATGATTTTTTTCCTGGCTGCTTTATATCTCACCAAAGATCTAGTATTTTAAAGGACAATATTTTGGGCTAGGCAGAGGTACATCAATTCTATCTTGTTTTAAAAAGTGATCAAAGAAAAGATTTGTGACTGTGGAATATAACTTAGATGTGAGGTTATAGTACAGCAGCCCCTGCACAGACTTTTCATCAGCTATTACATTAACATCTTTGAGTGATGCATGAGTAGGATGAAGATACATTTTACTCTAATTTCCTTCCTCTCCCATGTACCAGTGACAGAGCCATCAAAACCCACATAGTTTCTTAAGCCTGCCTTTATATAAACCCAGGTAAATTTCTGCACATTCTGCATGAACTTCTCTGCAAGACTAATTTCTCTCAGGAACTGAAGGTTAATAGTAAAATTGCTTTACTGGGGAGGAGGGGGGGGGGGAACAAACACACACAAAAAAACCCCAAGCAACAAATCAAAAAAGAAAGAAAAAAAAAACAACCCACCAACCCCCCCATGTATTTGAAAGGAAAGAGAAAAGAAGATTTATTATAACTCTTGGGGAAAATGGAATAAAAGCAAAGAAACAAATAAACAATCCTAAATAGAAATGTATTCACTGATGATACCACTGGATATGGTTTCATTAAAAAGCAGTGAGGATATTTTAATAAATGTTTTATTTGGACAAAAAATATTTTAAAAGATTATTCAGAAGAAAACAAACTCTATTTCAAAGAGTACAATCTAGATCCCTACGGAGTGGTGATGATACTAAGAATCATATTTTTACACCGATACATATAGTGAACTTACTTCTAATATATTGCAACCCCTCAGACAAAACCAAATTCTCACGTCCAAAAGCATCACTTCCTCTTGTAAGTCTGCCTTGGCTCATATGCCAGTGTTAGAAGCTCTCCAGAATCCAGTATTTGAACTGTCACTCTTCTTACTAATCTACTCTCTATGCTCTAGTATGTCTCCTGTCCCTATGTGTCATCCCCACATTCCTACCCTTTTCTTACATTCTCATATTGTTTCTTTATTGAAGGCTCTGTATTTCTTTTGACACTCTCCCCCAACTGCAACTGACTTCTTACCTCATCCCACTCACTCTTCTCCATTATTATTCTTTTACTCTGAAAGCTAATCATGTTAACCTTCCTTTGAAACTGGTAATCTGTCTGCAAGTCGTTGCCTGTTTACAGTCTCTTGATTAGGATGGGCATCTGGAGGCAATGAGAAGTAAGAGAAGGAAAACACCACACCAAGTTAGGAGTTATGAATAAAAGGAGAGGTTGGGTCATTTAAGAAGCATCCTTATCTTGTACAGAGGAAAAGGTAAGAACTGTAAGATGCAGTCTCCTCATCTTAGACATATTTATGCTCAGTGCTTAACTTTCAAGCCTTAAGAGGTAGAAGTGGTGTTACAAATGCCATCATTGCGGTTAAGAAACCCATGAATTTTCTTCCATAACAGAACTGGACCATGTCTCCATCATCCTTGTTGACACCTCTGGCTCCAGACAGTATCTCCTCCATCTTTATGAGTTTTGGTTCCTCTTGAATACACCAGCTCTAAGTGGTTTCAGAAAGCAGTGAAGGATCAAGCCTGACTAAATGGCCGCTCTCCAGGGGCAAACAGAAACTAAAATCTACCACACAAGGATGTTTCTGTGAAGTGTTATGGTCCAGTGATCATTTGCTCATATATCAAATGCAAGATTTATTTAGCTTTCCATGCTTATCTAGCTAATAGCTACTCCCATCTCCCATCCTTTCTACATCATTGCTAATATAAATTACATATTGCTAATATAATTTCTATTGCCAGAACAAGAAATCCTTCACAAAAAGGCAAACTCTGCATAACAGAACTGCTAATGCAAATCACCCAAGATAATGGGGGTTTTGCTTTAGCGACTGAAGTCATCGTCATCATATTGACCAGTATTACACCTTTAATAAGTTATGAATGGAAGAAAGCACTTCACAGGATCTGGGATGCTAGGACAAATGACAAAGTTACAAGAAAAGAAAAACAAACAAAAACCTTGCAGGAAAGGCAGAAATACGAAAGAGCCTATCCACACATTGTAATTTCACATTTCTGAAGCCAAAAGTCTTAGGCAAGATGGATGTGGGCAGGAGGACAGTTTACTAGCATATCTTATTTCCGAAGCAACCAGGGAAAGGAAAATACAGACTAACCTTTCCAAGAAGAAATATTTGTTACACTATAGCGCAAATGAAGATGGGCCAGCTCTTCTAATGGGTGACTACTTTTGGTTGTCCTTGCATGCCACTCCGTGACCATGACAATTCAATGTAAGATAATGGTACATGCTAACTGCACCATTAGCCCACTCCATTTCAGTAACATCTCACCTCTGTACCAGATCAGGGCACGTGTCAATCAATGTACCATGCCTTTCACAGTCCAGCAGTACAAAAATCTTACTGACCCTTCTAATTTACTCTGTTCTTTAAATGTAAGTGCCAGCTGGCCTGCATTATCAGATTCGTGAGGCACTGTATCTTAAACATTATGTAAAGATAGCATCAAACCAATACAAACAATAATAATTTCTCTTCAAAAGCCATAATTCAAACAGTTCAGTTACAAGATCTTGAGAAAAAGAAAGACATAACAAATGCAAGATTAAAAAGTAATGCATTTTCTTAATAACTGTTAACTTGTTCAGACTGAAGCAAGACTAAGTCCACCTATCCTACGCTATACCTTATGCACTTCAACAAAAGCAAAGTATTATCACAATGAGCATAAAATTAATACGCTAGCTCTTCCCTAAGGAGATCTCCTCCAGCTCCAAGATTAATTTCCAGTTATGCCAATTGCTATTATTTAATCTGTCAAAACCGGTAAATCTGCATCATCTGCCCCCCCAGTTCACCACCTGCACATCAGAAACTACACACATGGAACATTTCTAATTTGGGCAGCAGACCTACTGCTGGCTGTGTTAATACAAATTCACAGCCACAGGCGCCACAGCTCATCTGTCCAGCTGTGCATAATTTGCAGAAAGTTCTACTTCCCCTCACACCATTGTGTACTGAGAACTTATCTTTGCTTTCATGTAGATGATGTAAAATGCAGTAGGCAGACATTATAATAATTACATTAGTGACAGAGATATCTTCGGCCTGGAAGACTCCAACCAACAAATCAGTAACTATGCACCAGACTGAGAAGCAACACTTTGATTGATTAATATTATCTTGAAGTAATGCATTGGACTGTCTGCTCTAAAATTTGGGTGAAAGGAACATTTCATACAACAATAACTCACTCGCCATTTCCTCTAGTTGTTGCTGGAATTTTTTTCTTTACTTGCCTGACATGTCCCATGAAATCCAGATACAGTCCCATTACTTTACAAACTTCAGAGAGTTTTGGTAATGGCAGATGTACCAAAGATTCACATGGGCTTCACCTCGTCTTCCATAATTCCTCTGAAATCCAGGGGAGGATTTTTGCCCTTTTTTGTCACAATCACCTATAAAATCATATTGAAATCTATGATTTACAAACAGTACAACTGAACATCCAGGGAGACAACATAATAGCATTACAAAGCCAGTTTGGAGACAAGGCAAAAACCACAGCTAACGAGACGACTGCATGGAAAGGTGTACAAACTCGATGCGTGTACTCCATCAGTTTGGTTGCTAACATGGACACAGCTTCTGTTGAAAAGCAAATCCAGGAAACTTCAGGAAGGAATCACAGAGAGTAACAAGTCTGTACAACCATTTGTCTTTATAAACACAGTCATCAACAGAACATGAGTTGAGACAGTGCATGCTCCTACATTATCTAGGATACTTTTCTAGAAGTGTACATAATCCTCCACACCTATAACGAGCTCTTCAAGGAAGGGATGGAGATGCATTATTTTTTAGAACCTACTGCTTTCTTTTTTACTTTTCAAAGGTTTGAAGGCAATTTCATTAGCAGAACTTAACATGAAGTTGGCAGGAAACTTTTAAGCTGGGTGACATTGCCAGTTCTATGCAAATACTCCATATAATTCTATGCAAATACTACTTATGCATAGGACCTGACCAAAAGCCTTTTGAAATGAACAGGAATCTTTATACTTAATCCAACAAGACCTGGTCCCATGACACTAATCTGTCAATGGTCTGCTAATCTCGGTCCTATTACACAAGTCTGTTAATATTGACAGTCTATGCTACATGCATAAAGAAAATGAGCAAAAATTTATTGTACTTATGACTTATATCTTATATGATCTCATATGAATAATATACTAATTTTGTTTATTTGAAAAGACAGATCTGGAAACTTTTATCAGCAGATCAGAAAAGGTAGAATCATATTGCAAAGCATAAATATATCCCCTATATAATTTTCAGGTAATTTGCAACATGTTCTGTATATGCCCAAGTGCTCAAAAGAGATATTTCAAGGATAAGCGATCTAGATTGGTGAAGTAAAGTAAGTAGTAGAGAGAAAGGAAAAAATCTCTTATTTATTTTCAGAAAAATAATTTTCAGATGCATATTGGTAAATTTTGACTAATTCCCGTCTCTTTTTATAGCAGAGTTCTGTGTAGTGTCTGCAAACAATTTCATTTAACAGATGAAAAAATGGCTAGCACATCTACTTTGCAAGCTTAGGATTTATGGAAATCTTAAAAATTAAGTCTAAAATCAGGACTACAAAAGTCATCTTGGAATGAAGATAGAAATAGACATGAAGAATGTGGTTCCATTCCAAATTCTTTATTTCAAAATGAGGCTAGCAGCTTTGTCCTTTTATTATTACATTTGGATGGATAGGAAGTAGGGCTTATATATCAGAAGTCAAAAGTATGACATATAATGTAGTATTTTTTTTTATTGGAATAGAGCAAATAGGTATTTCGAGCTGATTACTGCAGTCTGTTTTGGAATAAAAAAAACACCAAACAGAAGAGTTATTGAAGCTCGACCGCTTACTTTCCACCAGAGTTCAAAAGCATAAAAGAAATGCTGTTACAGAAAATATAACTAATTTATTTGAGCCCCCTCCGAAGTATTTCTAAACATTTTTTTTTAAAAAGAATACTTCTTGACATTAAACTGACTATTTTTTCACTACTGGTCCAAACTGACTTTAAAACATAAAGAAGCTTGATCACCAACCCAGATGTCTGGCAACAATATCACAAGATCACCACATGATGGCACTGATCAACATGGCTGGTCAGTCTTACTTGGAAAGACCATTAACTTGACAGCAACATGACATAGTATCATCCCGGGAGTTTGAAAATCTGTTACTTCCAGGTCTGTACCGGGCCTGTAACCAACCCAGACACTACAGCATTTGGCACTTTCAAAATAATCAAGCCCTTAGACCACTTCAAGCAACAATCTGGGACAGAAATCCTATTCATGATTGTCCTCTTCCATTTCTGGCGGTACTAGACCGCTTCTAAATGACAGTGACTACCTCGACTTAGAGGACGCAGGAAAGGTCTTACCTCTGGACTCATTTGCACTGAGAAGCAGCAGGATATATATTTTTGTCTACTGGATTCAATAGATGCAAATCTGAAAGATACTGTGAGATGGAAGTTTGCTACCATCAAGTCACGCCACTACTATTTCATCTGTCATCTATTATGGTGAAACATTGAACTGGCTCAGTCTCAGTGATTTGTGTAAATAAATCACAAGATTATTTTTTTATTTATTTAAAAATGAATTCATATACAAGTAAATAAAAATGAGCTAATTGTTTCTATATATGAAATCATAACAGCCACTGCAGAATTAGCTATGATTGACTGCTGACTAATCTGGGAAGAAAACCAAACATTTTATTCTACAGATCTCTTACATAGTTACGTTATTATGAAATTATTACATCCTATCTAATAAAAGAAACAGTCTTTATTATGATTCTGTCTTAATCTGTGCAATATTTAAAAATAGTCCTTCTATAAGCAATGAAAAGGATTCTTTCAAAGGAAGTTATTTGAATTAACATGAAATTATGACAGCTATGTACTCCTCTTTCAGAGTGAACTGAATCAGTTCACTGTGATCCTGTCTCAAATATTTTTTTTCTAATAAGAGTGCCATTCATTTTCAAAGCTTACCTCTCTTGAGAGGCTCAGCCTCCCCATCAAGTTGCAAATCTCAGTGAGCACATAAATAACAGGAGACAGACAAGCATGGAAAATCCTAACCCTCTACTGAAGCTAGTCAGTGGCATACACTTACCAAAATACGTCCTGTGACACTGAGTGGTGTGTGGGCTCAGCACAGAAGACAGCCGAACGAAAGAATCATACATTGTGACATCAGTAACTACAATTTATTTTTAGATTATTACAGTACAAATCTGAGCGTTCCTAGCTAGGGATCGTTCCGGTATGTGGTCATGCATTCGGTTTGAATTAGCCGTGCCACTGGTAATGCCCCACTGCAGATCTCACAGGAAAAGCCAGTGTTCCACAAGGGCTGCTTCTATTCAGACCCTCATGCAAGCTATGCACGCAAGCCATAAAGTAACCCTCTTTCATATACAGCTTATTTTTAATGTCAAAATTCATCCCCATGAGCTTACGTGGGTTAAGGAGGGATGAGTTTGCCCGTAACATCTCCAGGATAATTTCCTACCTTTTAAATTCAACCACTGCAAACTCTCTATAAATTATATTTTTCCGTTTTCTCTTATAACCATTTTCAAGTTGTGGAAATTTGATTAGCGTTGTGCCCTATCTCACTGCAAGTAATTTTCCAAGAATATTATCAATAAAACTTGGTTTTCCTGTAATAGACACAGAAGGTGGGGTTTTTTCTTTGGTGTTTGGGGATTGTTTATTCATGCTGCTTTCTTTTTTTTCTTTCAAATCCAATCTGGGGACTACTAAAACAAATACAATGTGAAGTAGAGAACTATTAAAAGGTGACAGAGTTGAGTACATAACCCTGTCAGGTGTGAGGATCGAAATGGCTCACAGCATAAATGCTTTACAAATATTTCTTGAGAGCACCTGAGCTGAACTGTGACAGAGGATAGCTGCAGTTGGACACGAAAGCTTTATCTTGATTTATGCAGCTCATGTTTATGTTTTGGTTTTATTAGATTTTTAATTTTTTTTAAAGACTCACAGCCTTATAATTCAGTGCACATAACTAACCAATCTTACTCATGCAGAAGAGATCCTGAATCTTGATGACAAGTCTTCAAGTGACAGAATGACTAAATTATATGCTGGTTATAGCATGATGCTTATTCCTGTCCTACCCAGGTGGAGCTGTTCTTTACACTATGTGATTCAGCCATCAAATAGCAGCATGCATGTTTGAAAGGCCAAGAGGAGGCTGTATTGAGAACCTGTCAAAAACAAATGTGCAAACCTCTATGCAGCAGCCAGTAAACGTTCCTTGAATCACTCTTTTGTTAAAAAAAAAAAAGCCAAACAAATCTTTGTTTCTATATGATATCTTTAATACAAAGCTTCAGTTAAACTGCTTCTCTTTCTACCTCTTGCCTTCATCTCGACATGACAGGTCTTCAGCTGAAGGATGCCTATTAACATTGACATTTTTATTAAATGTAAAAATTGTCAGGTGAATGATCTGCCCAAGAACATGGGATCAGCTAAAAAGAGAGAGTCTTTGTAAGAGTAAAAAATATATAGGGTAGCACAGTGTCTCCAGTAAACCTACTGGTTTTGTCACTTGTTCTAATTTAATCCAGTTGGCCTGCTTCATTCACGCTATGAGACTTGCTTTTGTTTTCTTGCATTGTGATGCCCTTAAAAGGAATGACACTTCATCACTGACCACTGCGCTCTGCTGATCAAGAAAAAACATCAGGAATTTTTGAATTTACAGTCTACATGTTTGTGATACAGTACTGCATTTTAAAATAATACCAGGCAAGTAATCACTCCCTCCAGAAATGCAGAAAGAAGGAAATGTATTTTTATGTCTACATGAATGTATTCCAGTAGAGACCAAACCTAAGGGCCATTAAATTCAATAAAATTAAAAAAAAAAAAAGATTTAAATTAGCTTTGAATTAGAATCCTCTTGAGGACCAAGGCGTTTTGTATGCCAAACTGAATTTCAGTTTTAGTACCTGGTACAACTTAATAGGTTGTACTCGCACACAGCATACCAACAATAATTGCATCTATATGATATATGGGCACATGAATAGAGAAGAGAGAGAGCAATAACAGCTGTATTTATACACAACAGGGTAGTAATTACAAAATGATAAAAATGAGCGGGTCAAAATTAAATTTCATTTCATATTACTCTTAGAAAATTACATGCCATCATAGATCTTGCTGTTTTGAGTTACCCGAAACTGCATGGCATGTTTTCATGTTCTCAGTCCTTAATGATTCATTGGAACATGATTCATAAGACAATGCATGCAACCCCCTACTCAGTACTATAAGCAAAAAATATTTCAAATGTCTTTGCCTTAATGCACATCTATATAGGTCCTACGTATCTATATAGAAGCCTAGATAGGTGATATTAGTAGCGAGAATATCAACTGCATATTTTGTAAGTAAAATGAAGATAAAACACAGGGTTCATTTGACATGAAATCAGCTCACTGTTCCAAAGCAAAGTTGTGTTCTTATCTAGGAATTGAGTGGAAAGAATTACTTCTTTTCTTAGGGTGACAGAAAAACAGTTTATTTCTTCAGTGCTAGCAGAGGATTTATACACCTAATAATTAACAAATTTAATTTGTGTCCCATGGGATGTGGACTATTGCCCTTCCATTTATATGAGATATCTAAATTAGCAGTTATATTCATGATTTAGGAGGAGAAAAATATCAGAGATTTCCGTGCGTAACCGCTTGTAGATCGCCCAGTTAAGCTTTGCTTTCTGACCACCTACTTCTAAACGTATCCGTAATACCCCCGGAACGTTATTAATCAGTTAAAAACAAAAATCGGTCTAGAATTTCATAGGCGTTTGCTTTTAACGCCGATCAAACGTGGCTGAAGAGCTCTTCTTTTTTTTTTCTTCCTCTCTTTTCTTTTCCTTTTTTTTTTTTTCTTTTTTTTTGTTCTTTCCCCAGTGGTGGCTCGCCTTTACACGCCAGACATCCAAACTTGCGTGCGCCCCCCCGCCGCCCTTGCGCCGAGCAGCGCCTCCACAGAGCCCAGCGCCGCCGGCACGGGGCCGCAGGCGGCCACCTCGTACCAACCCAACGGCCCCA
>VZSZ01007028.1:184490-196474 GCA_013398815.1 Ibidorhyncha struthersii | reverse complement strand
ACAGGTGGGCAACCTCGCACACGGAGAGGGAAAACCTGTGTGTGCCTCTGCGTGTGTGTGTGTGTCGGGAGGAGGGGGGGGGTGCGCCACACAATCCAGGCTGTCGCTCTCCCTGCTCCAGGCTCGCATACAGCAAGTGCAGCCTTTGTTAACCCTTTAAAGCTGCGGTTTCTACAGTACCCGCCTGTTGTTACCATCTTCATCTGTATGCGTTTACATGGAGCTAACAGTATAATTGCATACCAACGACGGAAGCATTTTGTTCCTGTTCCCCTCCTTCCCATACAAAAATAGCAAAGTAGATAATTGTCCAGTGTCCAATCGTTTTGAACAGATTTATATTTTTTTTCAGAAGCGTACCAGTTATTTAATGTCCATATTTTAGTTAACTAACCACTGTTGTGAAGGTCAAGTGTAAAGGGCTGAAGAGGGGGCTCTGTGGTTATTGCTAAGTACTACAACACAGGGTCTCTGGTTCACTTCCTCTGTATAATTTCAGACTGAGGGTGGTGTAGCAAATATGTGCTCAGGCCTTCAACAGACATGCCTTGTTTCACTCCACAGCATGTTCCTTTGGTCAGTTTAATAACCACACTTAACATTATGCAGAGCGCGAGACACTGTACTGAGACCAGGTGAGGACTGGCCGAGCTCTCCCAGAACAAAGCAGAGAACAAAATAAAGGGGTCTTGAAGGTCTTTCCATAATTTGAAACAAAAGTCATACTCGTGCCTTGATGAGAATTCCTGCCCCAAGACTTAGATTAGACTTCATAAGCTGAGTCTTTGACGTTTTTGAATGCTGAAACAAAGAAAAAAATAAATCAGCAGCTCTTCTTTTCTAGATACTTTGTTTCTACCACCACCTCTGGTCCTCAGAAGAGAGCAGATAGTGCTTTGTTTTCTCAAATCTGAATTCTGGCTGATATTTGGCTTATCAATCACTTCTATGCTTTCCTGTTTCAAGTGGTAAAGGAATATATACTATCCGGTTTAAAGATACCATCCAGCAGACAGCAGTAGGCCTGTGGTGTGTCTGTTTTTATACAGTGTTTTGTTGCATAGTATGAAGGATACTTCCTTAAGTATCACTTGGGAAAGCATGCTTTGCTTTAGAATGTTGTACATCTAAGTACAGGTGTAATTCATTGACTTAAAATGTTTTAAGCAATGCAATAGCTACATTAAACTGTTAACTTATATTTCAGTGAAAAAATTATTTCTATATTACTTAATTATATGTTTTGCCTTACTTATTCTAAGTGACTCTAGCAGCAGGTGTTCATGCAAGTGAATTTTGCTGCTTTTGTTATTTTAATAAAGTACCCAGAATGTGCAACCAATCATATTGCTTGACTAAGTGAACATTTTGACACATTTAGAAAAGATGTCATCTTGCACTGCCATCTGTCCCAAATTTTGCAGGACAGTCTTTATTTTGATGAGTATGTCATGCATTTCGCAAGATAAATTTGGAGGATATTAAAGTATGCACTCATAAATCTGAATAATGATCTCCCACCTGTGTTTTAATATCAGGAGGCAATTTATTACAGGTTAGTTATCAAAGGATCATCTCTAATGTTTGCAACTATGACCCAGATATTCTCAAACACAGCAATAAAGCTAAACTTTCATAGACTCTATATAAGTATATGACCAAAGGATTTAAGGAAAAGGTGTTTGGTCAGAGCAATGGAATGCACTTTTCTCCTGTTACAACTTTCAAAAATCTAAATGTACAATTGGAAGCTGTGGCTTATTTGGGAGGGTATCTGCAGCAATCCACTGCATATTTATAACAGCAAGCAGGAGTCCAGGAGCAATCATTCAGAGAAGAATGCCACTTGCTAAATAACACCATCGCTTCTTACAAGGAGGCATTGTATTCTAGTATTAACCCAACTTGACTCTACTTGTAAACAGTGAAATCTAAAGAAATCACAGTACATGACAGTCTGACTGAAGACAGGCCAAACTCAGCTGGGTTCCATCCCATGCAACCTCCTTTTGTGTCAGTCAAACTGAGGCATGATTTGGTCTCCCATGTCCAGTCACTGTAAAATTTCCACAAGTTCATTTCTAAATCAGATATAGCGTGTTGCATACTGATGCTCGAATTAATTGTAAGAAAGAANTTTTGACTTGCAACAAGAATAACACCTTGATATATATCAAGGCCTCTATTTTAGCCAGTTTTTTCCATTGTTGATAGAGCGATGACGAACATTTCTTTCTTGATGGAGAACAAAACAGGGTGGATAAAACACAGTGAAAAGTTAAATCAAAGGCATCTGTAGTTTCTGGAAGACAGAATTCATCAGTAGGGAAACACATTCGGAACCTGGGAGTGCTTTGATTTTAATGCCTTTAGTATAAATGTCAAGCATCAATATGATATTTTTCTGAATCTATAGAATTTAGGTTCAGAGTCTTTAAAGAGGAGAGGAGAGGAGAGGAGAGGAGAGGAGAGGAGAGGAGAAAGAAAAATTGCCTCCTATTTTTTTTTGTTTGGTTAGTTATTCATTCCAGACAATTCATATTCAAAATGCAAACTTGAAGCAGGACAAGAGGGGCTTTCTACAATTGCATGAACAGCAGCTGATTCTTTACCTGTCCCTGTTACCTGCTTGCTCTTCTTACTCAATGCCAAACTCATAATGCCAATAGACTTTCATTCCCTTTTATGCAAGGGTGAGCCAGTATGGTCCTAATACACTTTACACAGTTGAAATGGGATATTTCACTAGCTTCATGGTGCACAAGGCTTGTATTAGGTGGACTGAAATCCACAATGAATCTCCAACTCAGGTCACTGGTTGAGCTCACTTGCTGGATACAAGGGTGATAATACATAGCAGGCGTAGTCCTTTGTAAGACTTTAAGTGAGAACTGCTGAAGAAATTCATGCCAAACTGCAGAACAGAAACTAATTAAAAGGAAATACATTGAGTCCACCAGTTCCACCAAGTAAACGGGAAAATTCCAGAGATGATTTTGAAATGAACATGCAGAAGATTAAGATTTATGGGAAATAGTTTCCTAGTTGAGTAGCCCCAAAATGCTGTTTACTAAATTTCAAGAATTAAATTTGTTTCCTATGTGGCTTATCTTCTTATGGTTTGCTGGTAAAAGAAAAAGTTGATCTGTAGCTATTTTCACAGAACATTACACAGATTAACAAACATACCAACCAGAAAAATCACATAAATATTTTCAAATTCAAAATTTTTCATTTATAGTGAAATGAAATGCTCACTGTACTGCTGTTTATGCTGCATAAATTAGAAATATACTATAGAGTCCCACCTGCATGGCCAATATGATAATTTCAGAGCAGTGTAGTGTGAGAAATAATACTCACTAGAGCTTCCCAAAGACATGATGTTTCTCGTGATATGTGCCTGACTTTTTAGTTACATTCTAATTACATTCTCCCTAGCATTTTTTACTAAAACTTTTAGTTTTCTGCTTCTGAGAAAGGTCTAAACCCAAAGTATCGTAGAAAGATCACTTCACCTATTTAGGTCTTTTTTAGAGAGCAAAATACAGGAATCTGTATCCATACAACTTAATGAGAAGCAACCTTAAACTTCATGAGAGGGGTACAGACATTGACTTTAATAGAGCCAATTTTTCAGTCTTGGAAGAGTGGAAGCAGTTTCTGGGGTCTGGACTTCCTTGTTATCTACAGAGATCTTTCATATCATTTAGGCCAAGTGCTTCATCAGTTTTGGGTTTTGTTGGGTTTGTTTGGGGGTTTTTGTTTTGTTTTTTTTTCTGTTAGCCATAGAGCCATCTACTTACTGTTGAACTAAAGTATGTGATTTTTTCTTTAAAAAAAGGGTAAATATTTCACGTTTGCAGATTCTACCATGTCTGAGTAAGTTTTACTGGTGCATAATTACTGTCACTGTCAAAATCACATTTCTGACTTGTAATCATACAATATTGAACTTCACTTTGGCTTTGTCTATTAAATTAAAGAGCCTTTTAATATTAACTTCTTTTTTTAACTTACATACTGTACAGATCATGATTAGTCAACCTTCTAACCTTCTTATTGTTGAGATAATTAGATTTTTTTTCGTTAGTCTCTTACTACAAGGCAGGTTTTCCAGGCTATGATTCAACCTTGCAAGGCTTTCCTCAACCTTCATAATTTATCAATATCCTTTTAAGACTGTAAACTCTAGAATAGGATATGGAATGTCACAGAAGTCATATTAATGCGGTATTTTACTCCGAACTCTCATTTTTATTTTTACAGGGATCACATTTGGCCTTGGCCTCTATGTGAACTGGGAACTCATGTTCCTAGTTACTAATCATGATTTCAACATTTTTTCCCTGATGTACAAAAATACATTCTCTCATCTTAAAGTGTGACCTATGTTCTCAGTTTTAATACAGATATCACTCTATAAAGAGATCAATTTACAATGCATAGATGTTTCCTCACATCTATGGAAAACTGTTCAGTTGTCATTTATTTTTTTTGCCATAGATAGCATTTGCAAACTTTTCCTGCAATTATTGAATGTTTCCATTGAGATCCTTACTGAGATCTCATATGCTTAGCCTTTGCTTATTTTTTTCCACAGGAAAAAGAATAATAATGAAAAAAAAGCTAATACTTGCTGTGTGAAGAGACTACCTCAGTTAACAATGTGCTTGTCTGAACTGGAAACTGACTCCTGTCCTTGCATACCCTCTCTTTGCATTCATGATCATTCAAAAAAAGGTACTTCCCTTTATCTGAAACTAGACCTACTTAAGGAGTCAAACTCCTGATCAATATCTGACAACACCACAATAACAGCATTTCTTTAATGTAGTGTCTTTAATCTTCAAATTATCACTCAGACACAAATAAGTTAATCATGAGATTAGTTTAGTGGTTGGTTTTTTTTGCATGTTTGAAAACATGCAAAAGAGATATACAGTGTATTTCTGTGCAATATAGTCTGGACAGTTAAAAACTTGCTCTACCCTTACCGTTTGCCCATAAACCACAACATCTAATCAACACAGCACAAGGCCTGAGGTGATACTTATAACTACAGTAAGTCAAGACAAGCCCTATGCATACTCACAGCCTCCGTCCTTATTGCCATTTAAGTCTGTATCTTTGGTGGACAGACCCTTCTATCTTCTGTATTAGGCACTGTACAGGTACGGTGCAATCAGGCTCCTTGAGTGCTACAGCAATTAATATGATTAATAGCATTAAAAAAAGCTCCTACCACAGGCAAACAGACAAAACCATGTCTTCAATAATAAGCCTAATTATTCTTTGTGCTCAGAGCAGGACAGCTATATAATCAGCCAATTTTTTGAGAGTTTATATGGTTAGATTTTGATTCAGACTAATATTTTGGGGGAATTCCATGTACCATTCACGGAAACACTGAAAGTGCAGTTTGCCCTACATGCCCATAGAAATCTTGATTTGATCTTGACAAATGTGGTCTGTAACTTTCATTGATATGAAAGACTGAGCTAACCAGAGGCTAGTTATCCATTCCTGCTTCCATTCTTTTTTACATTAGAAACAGACACAAAGTGCCTTGGAGTCAGACCTTACAAGCTCTGTGTAACCTTTTTCATTTTAAAGCGCTATGCAGACTGATAAGTTATTAATATTAGAAAGAATAATTTATAGTATAATTTAGGGATTACAGAAAAGCATATGCCTAACACCATATAAGAAAAAAAAACCAAAACAGCTTATCAGTATGTATGTGCATCTTAAACTTCACCTGCATCTGAATAGTGCAGGAAAGAGAGAAAAAATATCATTAAATGAAAGCAAAGAGAAATGAAATGCAGTCCTTAAATACCTAATGCTAATATCACAGCTCACATTCATTTACAAGTCAGGTCTCTTCAGCAACTTCAGTTTTATCTACAGCCACAATGTTAAGGATCTGGATGTTCAAAACCAAACATAATAGCTCTGCAGGTAGCTCCTTTGACAACTGGTGGTCTGTAAGATGTTGCTCACAGACCTGTGGGCTTCAAAAGAACACTAGAGGTGCAAGCTTCAAATTACAAGTTTTCTGCAAAAATCATTCTTGGAAGTTGTTAGAAAATCTCCTGCTTTTGGACTACAAAAAGAGACAATTAGAAGATCAGAGGTGCAAAATAATTACATAATTGCAAAATCTTTGCAAAATAATTACATAAATGATGGTCTTGGTAGTAGGTAGTGATATCTATTTCTAAATGCCCTTCTCACTGGATTATATTCATGCTTTTTCTGGCCAAAATAATCCTGTTTCTTTTGCTACCCAAACTACAGTTTAACTGAAATGTGGAGAGTGCTCTTTAGCTAAACTAACCTCTATTGTACTGCAGTCTTTTGAGAATGTATTTTTGAAGCTCTGCAGACTGATGAAGGCATTGAATCCAAGTCTCCTAACTTCTCTCGCTGAACACTTGAAGAAAAAGAGCTGTTATACAGTGACAGGGCAATTCTGGAAGCATTAATGTCTCTGACAGTGACTTTCATAAGAATATCTGCATATGCATAAATATTCTTTGAAATGCCTCTATCAAATCACTTACCAGACCTGTGTGTGAGAACCCCAAGCAACGAGAACACTGTCAAGTTCTACCTGTCAGCTGAACCACCTGTTCATCAGCACATTGTTAGCCCATCCCAAATGTGAGGCAATTTCCTTCCACAGATTCCAAGTAATGTGTTCTTCTTTGTAATTAAAAGAGTTAAAATCATTTATAGACAAACACTAGTGAAACTAGCTCCAGCTTTAGCACCATACCTCTGTCAGAGATCATCATTCCCTGAAATTAAATCAGTAGAAGAAAAGCTTGCATATGTGTTAACCACTTAGTATAAGGCAACAGACTAGATTAAATGAGCAGCAAACAGGCTTTTAAACTAACCTGTAAGAGGAAAGGAATGTTTGTTCTGCTACACTGGCAGCAAGGATGGTCTTCAACAGCAGAACAAGAGCAAACAACTTGGAATGGGGGAATAACGTCTCAAACTGTGGATGTTGCAACTGTTTGCTATGTGAAAGAAAATTGGAGTGCTAACAGAGCACACAAGCTCAGCCAATGCATGGTAGCTCATTAAGCCACATAAATTTGGTGACATTTGTTTGTATTCCCACAGTTAATGCTCTGGGGTTCTGGCTGGGTTTAGGAAGAGTTAGGTACAAGCTGTTCATGCTGAGTGGGTCTGAGAAGACCAGAAAGAAACTCCCAAATTTAATAGGAAATACCTCATGAATTTAGGTACTTACAGTACAGGCAATCACTTCCGAATAACAACTTTACAAGACTCTGACCTCCTCAGAAACACTACTTCAGTTTGTGAACCATTTAAAAAAAACAAACTATCTCAATTTCAGATATGAAAAGACATGAGATCGATTTCCTTAAAAAGAAGAGTTTGAACTGACATAAATAAACAGATGAAAGCCACCGAATGGGTTAAATTTGTTATGTCCAAGTCGCTGCCAAATCTTCAACTAAGAACAGGAAGTTTATTGGCAATTTTCTGAAAGAGGAGGAATCCAATGATAAAATGTGAGCCATTTGTCTTCCCAGCCATTAAAGGAAATTCACTTTAAGGATGTTTCTGGAGTGGCTGCTGCTGCTGCTGTGCCCATTATAATTTATCAGTGTGTCTGCTGGTAGTATTATCATCAGTAGGGGCTCAGGTGGACTTCCATTAGTGCTATCAAAGTCCTCATTGGCAAAATATTCCACTGACCTAGACAAGATCTATCAAAAGCTTTCAAAGCCTCATCTGCCATAGACGTTTTTCCTGCTAATTATTTTCAGCAAGTTTGTAAGATAATTCCTCAGGATGAGTTATCTAGGGAAAAGCAGCAACAACAAACATATTTACTAAATAAAACTGTGTCAGTCATCATCATGTTTGTTTATTTATAGGTCATACCCTTCTCAGTCTTCATCCCCTTGTGCGACGTTTAGAATATAAGCTCTCTGGAAAAGATACTTTCTTGTCTATCTCTACTCAGGTCCTAACTGATAGGAGTCTTTGGACACCATCACAGTACACATGTTTAAAACTAATATGGCTATATGTAACAAATGTAACTAAGCACATTTATTTAACCATATATTGTGTTAGTTCTGTGGCTTTGCTGCTTGCTTTGACTTAAACCTGCGTTAAATGCATGCCAAGTAATTAAAATTCAAGCTTGCATAGTTTCTTTGTTTTATATGTCTACACACGTATGACAGCCTGGGAAAGAGAGGGGGAAGGATGCATCTAAGACTAGACAGTCTAAAAAAATCCCCTAATTCTTTGTCAAACAGCAACACAGACAGTATGCTCTTCAGCACCGAAAAAAAAGATGCATTGTATTACCCTGTTAAAAAAGGTGACCCGCGCAAAATCCCTAATGACAGGCTTAACTGGTCATTACCTGCCCTTCCTGACCTCATACTACTAATAAAATTGTAATGTTAATTGATATCTTATTTGCATTAACAATTATATTTATTGCAGTTTCTTCCCATGAGGCTTAATACAATCACATAAAAAAAGCAGTGTCTACTCCAAAGCCCTTATTACGTGTACTTAATATGGGAGTCAACAGGTGGGTACAGCAGGCAGAAGGGGAGTTGCATAAGGTTACAGCAAAACCGCTTCCGAAAAGTGGTAAGCAACTATCACAATCATCACCTACAAATTTATTTTTAACAAAAGAGTGATTTATGGCTCCCTCTTTTCCTTTCTCCCAACATATCATTGCCCCTTTTAACACTTATTATTTCCTGGTATGGTTGTCAGTCATTCCATGCTGCTGGCAGGGTGAGTGAAAACAATCTGCAGTGATCAAATACAGTTACTGTCTCTCAGTACCCCTTGATCACTCACTGGACTCAAGAGAGCGAGGCAAAGGTGGTGGATTTCTATCAGTATTTGACATGACTCACAAAACACTTTGCAACCCACCTCTAAAAGTGCACTTGTCAAGACCAAAGGTGGAAAAAATTGCAGTTTGCTTCTTTGCTTCAGCTAAGTCACTTAAGGTAGCAGGCTGGGAAAGAAACGCTGTATTCTGGCAAATGTTAACAGAGTGTGCATATAATTTTCCTACACATTTTGAATAATTGATGGTTCAATAGTTTAAAAAGCCTTATCTCCTGCTTTTTTGGATGGCTATTTTTAAAGACGATAACTTACATAAATAATTTCTTAAACTTGGATTCCTTGAAATGTGAAATAACAGCTAGCATTGACACTGCTGCTGCTGTGTTTCCACATGGGTTGACCTTTGCAGTTTTGGAGATCATAGTGAATATGGTAATACTGTAGTAGCACTCTATGTTCGTAATAGGCATTATCATCAAATAAATTGAGAAGATTCCAAAGAAAGTCATGGCTTAGGTCTCAATGGACTACATTTTTACTCCTACAAAACCTGCAGGGTGAAGTCAGCATAGCTGGGTTTCTAGGTATCTACAAGAGTAATAAATAAGTAAATAAGCAAAACTAATCAAGTTGAAGTCCTAAGGTTACATGAAGTGAGGTGTGACTTGACAAGGTCACAGAAAATTGAAAAGTGTGCGTTTGCTTGCAAGTTTGTTTTGGAGGAAGCAAGTTTTCAAATAGCAGCCAATGCATATGAACAATACAAGCAGCTGTTTAAGTCTATTCAGAAGCTGGTTTCTAAGTATTCTGGCTTACAAGATCTGATTATTCAAGAGGTTATTACATCGAGCTGAGTGTCCTGCCGTTCTGTGAGGTGCTGCCGTATCATTGCAAGGTCAACAGAATGGGTAGCGTGTCTGCTCCTCAGTTTTCAGATTTAACACTTTTCTGTTAACTGAGACTAACATTCACTATTATAAGTGGTAAATTTTGTTGTAACAACAAATTACAACAGTTTACCTTTATACATTTTGCTGTGAGTGAATGAGGTGAAAATCTCCCGTCTATGGATCACTTTGGTCTCGACTTGATTAGCTGTGGGAGCATTACGTTCTTATTGCAAACGTGATTTAAATCATTTGGCATCCAGGCTTTGCCCCTCACAAATACAACTTGCATCAGCCTGGCAGTGTAAAGGAATTGAATGATATCTTCAGGCAGGAGCATCTTGATGCAAGCAAACATTGACTTTTTGCCAACTCCAGACATTGTGATGGTATGTCAGAGGTGGAAGGGGCTTGAGCAGTGGGCACTGAGTGATTCTTTCTGGCAGAGAAGCTCCTTGGGCATTTCTGTCTGTCAGTGCAGATGACATAAGCCCTAAGGCTGTGCTAGAGGCCAGCTGGATCCAGCTAGCACCCAAAGTCCAATTTGTATGTTGAACATTGTGCATGGTATGGACGTGCCATGTGTGTCTACTGTTTGTCTCTACTGAGTAATTTCAGCCATAGGCAACTTTTCTGTTCAAAACACAGACAAGATAACCAAAGATGATAACAGATTTGCTGGTTTGCCACAAGCTAACACATCTTCATGATTTTTTTTTTAATAGCTTGTGCTTTCTAATCTCTCTAATCCCAGCTGAGAACTCAGATTTGTAAACAGTGATATAAAAATAATCTTATTTGGAATCTCTGTTACATTTGTCAGTAGATGACTAACCTAATAACACACAGTAAGCAATAGATGGGAATCAATTGACCTAAAAATATTTAGACTTCCAGGCAAAAGGCATATTATTTTGATAGGTTATACTTCTGAGTACTTAAAAAAAAGAAAACTGATGATATACCTTATGGTAAAAATTTGGTGCTAGCCAGTAAACAAGCTCCAGCCTATAGGAATCCTATGGATTATTTGCAAATCGGAAGTATTGCAAAATACTTTATCTAATTTCATCTACCTTTCAGTATTTACATCCATTTTATTGCGTTTTAATCAAATATTTATTAGAAAGTAACCAATGGGAATCAATTAGCAAAGAATGAAGAATGTTAGAGTATCAAATTACCTTAAATAAAATAATGTAGGATTATTTATTAAACTGATATTTTGGGAAAAATCTTGGCACTATTAAAGCCAGTACCAAGTTAGTGTAAAGGAGGCTGGGATTTCACCTAGCACTGAAAAGTGAAGGAAAAAAAGTGACATATTTTAAAGGATTACTATTTCTCTTTTTTTTTTTTCCTCACATAGGCCACACATTGGATTGAAAACCCACTGCTATTTTCTATGATAACTGTATCTGTACTAAGTAATCAAGACTGAAATCATATTTTCTTTGCATGGTTTTTGCCTAATGAAAAGACAATCCTTATCCTAAAAACTCTATGATCTAACAAGCTAATGCAAAGAGTAGTGGAAAGATTCCCATTGACTTTAGCATACATTAAATTGTTCCCTAAGTATGACTGGAATGTTTGATCATTTAACGGTGCATGTTTTGGAGGGCCTGTGAATGTACAGAGAGAAAGAGGGCTTTCTTCCTCCCAAGTCATGAATAATTATAACACTTCAAATATTGTCGCTCGTTCTTTTGTTGTGACTGTCAAAAAATATAATAGTTCTTTACAGAAAAAAAAAAGGGAGAGAATATACAAATGACTATCTGTAACGCACTACCATTCATTCTCGGTATAATAAATGATTTTCCACCAACATATTTTTGTACCTTTTAAAAAAACTCTTTTGTTATGGGAATCACTATATTTACAAAAATTAAAAGGAATAACAATTAACTAATATTCATAATAGGGACTTGGTGATACTGAAACTAAATATGTCCCCAGATCTATAGGTCTTTTCTCTGGGATGCTCACCTAATCAGTCTAAGGTAATTCTATAACGATTACTCATGTAAAGCAAGTTTAGTCTTCTAGTTTTCAGCCGTACTCTTTTCCTTTCTGAGAAGTTTCCAAAATCTCAGATGAAGTATTAACAAAGGAAAACAAACAGTAGCATGGTCAGATCCATTCCGTAGGTCCCGGCTGTGGCTAATGATTGTCGCAAATTGAATATAAAAAATTATAAAGTACCATCTTTCACAG